>JAXGGA010002787.1:0-114513 GCA_038373865.1 Uloborus plumipes | reverse complement strand
TTTTTTATTTTAAAAGCTGCTGTACAACATGCATTGAGCTCAAGGGAGTTGAGTTAGGTATTATGGGGCTAGTTGTTATATTGTTTTAAATAAGACTCAGGTAAGATGTGCTCATTGAAGTAAAAAACCTTATCGGAATGCAGCAAATGCAATACGTAGGTTTGCAGAACAAATGTTTTGCTGACTTTCATACTCAACACCAATATTTCCTTGTTCTCTGAATCTACTTCCCAGTTTATGTTAATTGCTGCTTTTATTTCTTCTTATAAATTGTCATTTTCAATATTACATCGTAAGCAGAAAAAAAAATTGGTAAAAAAGTATGTACCCTCTGGTGCCTAGCGTCCCTTTTTAGGGACGATTTTTCTTTCTTAAATAAAAAAATTATTTTTTACATGATAATTTTTTAACTATTTTTCCTGTCCATTAAACACTATTTGTAACCAGTATACAAAGTATCGTTGAAAAATAAAATGTCAGGCATTAATGGGTTAAGTAAAATGTAAGAGTAATTGTGCTCCTATTTAAACTAGTATTTGACATGCACCGTTGAGGGCAGTATGCTTGTCAGCAGATCTGTACTCTATGGGAAAGAGTAACTATTAAAAAATGGTCTTTTGTTATGGGTTTACTTTTACTTACTTTGTTCACGTATATTACTTTACTTCAATAGCTTCTACGGTGCATTAAAGTCACAGTTGAAATGCAATAAAATTGAAAATAAAAAATAAAGCCACACGCATTGAATAGTTTTGATCAGTCTTCTATACTGCAAATAAATTATGTACTTGGACTATGTAGACACGTTACAAGTTAAATTGCTCAAATTTTTAAATTAAATTTTTAATTTGATACACTTTTTGTCAGTCTGGTAGTGTAATTTGAACATGCAACAGAAGTAGTGCATGCATTGTTCGATAGCATGAAGTTAAATATTAACTAGATAATGCAAATATAGCGGAGAAAAAAGAAGTGGAAAAATAATTTTCATTAAGATGTCCGATTTCCTACTATTTGCAAATTCATTGATATTTTATTTTATCGAATATAAAAAAATAATATCAGGGCTGAATAAATTCCCATAATAAAGTGTTTCGGAGTGTTTAACCTTTGAGCATGGGCCCAACGGTAAACTTAATAGAACAAAAAAAAAAAAAAATACTTTCTGAAGAAAGGTTAGTACTTAAAGTGTATAACAGCAGAAGAAAAAGTCTTGTACATTTCACTAGACAGATTAAAAAGCCGTTCCGGCAGCTCTAATTAATGAAATTACTAAAACGGACACTTCCTTTTCATACAGAAACGTTGCTCTCACTTCGCTGAAAGAAGTTGGCTACCGGTGAAAGAACACTCAGGCACAATCTTATTTTCAGAAATTATAACATCATTAAAAACATTACGTGGGGAGATTTAGAGCATTGTTATTGTAATGTGCAATGTAACTATTAAAAAAAATCCGACTGAAATTTTTTGATTCTGCTTTAGGTTTTTTGGGGGCTTTTGAAAAGTAAAAATAAATGCCACATCAAATAAATGCCTTATGACCAAAGGACAAACACAATAGTTTCTATTCATTTCTTTTTAGGAAATTACGCAAGGAAGCTACTGTTGCCAATTTATCTAAGAAAATTTTTGAAACCTTATTTTTTAAAAACAAATTACTAGCTGTTCATTCACAGGGTTGGTGCAGCTTATATGATTTCAAAAAGGCTTTACTTACAGGTATCAACTAGATGCACTGATTACTTACACCAGTATAAACTTTTAATTCTTAATTTGCCTGCAGTTAAACAGATACGAGCGATTTCTATGATGTTTATAAAAGTACTGAAAAAGATCTTTATTAGCAAACAGGAAAGGATTAAATTACTTGTCTAAAAGCTATACCGATCTCAAAATGAATATTGATCCAAAGATAATGTTCGAGAATTCGAAGTACTGAAGTGAAAAAATTGGACTGTACAACTTTCTAAAAATATTTTAATATATACTCAGAAATTCTTCATGATCATAAATAAGAAGAAAAAAGATTTCTAAATGCAGTTTTTTAACTTTGAGCATTATTACGGTTCAAGAAAAGATGCGTTTTAAGGCACCACCTTTTTTCTTCTTTTTTCTTAATTAACTGATCGGTCGTCTACGAGGCGTCAAAAATACGTGTCAAAAAGGGAAAAAAAAGTTAAACCATTAGCGCGAAGTTCAGTGACACGATTCCCCGTCATTGCCATCAGCAATGTGTGTGTGTGTACGTATCGCGAACATTAAAAGCTTTTTCTTGCTTCCCTACTACATTTTAAGGTATGAGATTCGTGAGACGCGTTTATGTTTTGGCAACATACCAACTAGGTTCTTGGCAAAGAATGGCAATTGCGACTTTCGACACATAGCTTCAGATAGAGTAGGTAAGAAATGGGAAAAATGATTTCATGTCTTGTAACTGAACATAGATGCTTTGATGAGAGACTTAATGTTGTCATTAGTCATAATCTGTTACCTAAATTTTTCTTTAAATATTGACTTTTGCTGTATGTAAAGAATAATAAATAATATCTGATACCTTTCTTTACCACAGCAGAAGTGAAGCTTAAATCTGTTATTTTATTGTATGAAGTTGTTGTATGCATAAAATTTTATTGTCTGTCAAAAAGGTCTTTAATCCTGGAAAATCAGTTGAATTGGTTTTGTGCTTGCGACCTGCATGTACTCAGTAAGGTCCTCCATTACTTATACTATTCAAGGACGTAGCCAAGGGGTCCAGGGATCCAAACCCCCCCTCCCCTCCGAAAGATCAGTTGTTTTTTCTATGTGGTACGATGCTACGATGCTCAGTTTATATCACTTCGTATCCATAAAATTTTTACCAAAACACTACTTCACATGAAATATTTGTTAATAATTATGGCTAATGGATTTATCACTTTTAATCAATTAATGTTTGAGATAATCAGCATATTTTAATAATTAGTTTTAATTTGATAAATATTAATTAATATAACTAACAATTAAAACTTATCTACTCATGCAACCTTAGACCCCTCACTTAACAATGTTCTAGCTATGTGCTTGTACTGTTAATATTCATTTTCAGTTAAGTTTTGCTAAAAACTCTTTTTCTATTTTTTAAAGCAAAGCCAGTGTATCCTCTTTCCTTAAGGTAGGTTCCTATTCATGGGAATCTACTTTTTCGAACATATAGCTTTTTCGAAAGAATGGACATTCTTTCAATTTTCGTTTAGAGTTTCAATTTTATTAAATTTGTTTTCTTCTCCTCTTTACGTCCTCAAATTTCCCTTAATTTCAGAGTGGCTCATTAATAATATTAAGGAAATTAATTTCTCATATATTTGATAGTAAAAGAAGGACAATCTTTTTTTCGTATTTTCAGTTTTTCTCTTTTATATAATTTTACAAACTGGAAAAAGCTTCACAGGAAGAAATTCATCAGAAGTTGGTACGATAAAGATACCAATTAAATTTTTTAAGGTAAAAAATCTCCAAACCTTCAAAAACCACAACAGGCGTTCAACATAATCCTGAAAAAACAGTTCGTGAAAAAGTTACATTGTGTAAAAATTTCCTTCAAAATCAATTAAATGTTTTTCTCTCTGCTGTAGTAATTTTTAAGAATCTGCTCAATTAAATAAAAACAATTAGAAAAGTGAGAAGGGTTCTCCCCCCCTCCCCCAGTGCCCATGGTTTTAACTCATGCTGCCTATCATAAAACTGTACTTTATGCACATAATGATAAGAGTCCTCCCCTACCCATCAGACAAAAAATTTTGACTGAGCTAGTGAAAATAATTGTAGTGTAATTCATCAATCAAAATCGCTGAAAGGTTTATTCTGAAAGTAAAAATGTAGTTATCTAAATCTTTTTTCACAGTTAATAAATTGGGGTGAATGCTACTTTTATTTTCTTAGACAGGCACAATGGTAGAAAATTGTCAAATGAGTCGTTTCTACATCTGCTAACTGTTACAATTATTTTTTGATTCAGGGCAAAAAAAAAAGTCTTTTGACAAATTACACCCAGCGAGAGAAGACGTATGTTAAAAATAAAGATGGAGGAGCTGTTCGAAACTTTCTGAACCTAAGAATTAAGTTGTTAACCAGATATTACGAAGGAATACAATGTAAGAAAAGGCAGAGTATCATACTATGGACGAAAATTGTTTTTCCCTTTACTTTTAAAATGTATTACTTGGATTTTTCAACGTATTGTAGATGAAAAATCAATAACTTTTCTTTGTTTTCATTGGAGCTAATTTCCAGTGTGGATTTCTAAGCCTGTTTATTGAGTTTTTTTTTCCAGTTCTGCAATTTTAGTATTCTTTAATACTGCATTGTAAAAAATAAGATGTTGTTTTTACAGTGTAATACAGCTAATTTTATAGTAACGAACTGTAAAAATTACTAATTTTACAGTAATAAACTGTAAAATTGCTAATTTTACAGTTTATTACTGTGCATTTTACAGTTTCAATCTATAACCTCTGCTGCCAGTATTATAATATTGTTTTTACAGTATAATGCAGCTAAATTTTACGGTAATAAACTGTAAAATGTTAGTTTTACAGTTTATTACTGTGCATTTTTAGTTTTAAACTGGAGCTTCTGCTGCCAGTATTATACTGTAAAAACAACAGTTTATTTTTTCAGTGCGGTATTCACTGTATTATAACTTTGCTCTGACTATTCTGTACCTCAGTATTCTGTACCTCAGAGACCGACTAGCGTAAGTCCAAAAATTGACAATTTTCACTTTATTAACTGCATTCTTTGTAGAATCTTATTCCGCATGGACCTATGAGAACGGATTCTACAAAAGGAATTCCATCACAATTATTTAGCAGCGTTAAAAGTGGATGAGTCCTATCTTTAGCATGCATTCGTCAATCGTTTTCGCGCTCTCCTGAAAAGTAATGAAAATGGACTCACGTTAGTTTGATTTTGAGGTTGCAGTGTTGTTAGAACACCAAAATGGTTTGGCTATGAAAAACCAGTCCTCGTTTTCTTATAGTGCTTCTATTGCATTCTAGAGCTTTAAGCAGGGCATTTTTGTAAATTTTATAGCCTTTGAAGTGGTGCATGTGTGTATATTTTAGTGGTGAAAATTCTTAAAGATTTTTGTCATTACTAATCACGTTGAACGAATGACATTTTTTACAAGTGATTTTTACTTTAACCTAAACGTAGCATTAAAAGTTGACTTTTTAAAGCATATTCATACTTGAAATATTTATACAGTTTTTATGCATTGTTAAAATATTTCAAAATTAAAAGTTCAAAAATCAACTTTTGATAGAAATGAATTAACCATTGCCGTATGTCCTCGCTAGAAAATCTGAGTTTCAGATTTAATTTCCTGAAAAATTTATTATCTTTTCCGTTTATTTTTTCTCCTTCTAGTTTTATTTCTGTTTTTTGAAAAAAACTTAGTTATAACTTTATCAAAGTCATCTTAAATTTTAATTCTTTACGGCATAATATCAAAATAATTTTCTTTCATTTTAACTCAAACTTAAAAGGTTAAAAAATTTACCCTCTTTAATAATGCATAAGGAATAAAAATCACTCATAATAAATTGCAATAAAGATAATAGGTTAACTGTTAAAGGTTTCAAAAGAAATCTATGTCGTTATTTCTTTTAGTTAAAAAAAATCCAGCATTGCATTTAGAAATATGAGTATAAGTAATTTAATACTGGGGTGAAACCTGCGTGTATTACATTTTTTTCCCTTTCTTTTACTTTTTTGTTTGATTTTATTTCAGTCTTTCGAGACTCGAAGTCTACACAATTTATAAGCTTTTCTATTCCGTCTGGAGAAAAATGTACTACACATTTCTGTAATACTACAAAGTGATACGCGCAATATTATTTCTTTAAATTGACTATTATTTAACTTTAAGCTTCGGTTCTTTTTTGCTCTTTTTTTTCTCACTCATTTGATATTTTTTATAATGATGAAAGTTAAAGAAAGGATAAAATTATGAATGAATCCATAAAAGGAGAGAGTCTAGCAGTTCGCAAAAAGTTGTTTGAACATATAGAAAGTCAATTTTAATATAAGTGAATAATAAAAAGAAAGTCTCAAAAAATAATTAAAGACCAAAAAGGTAATAGTAAAAATAACTGTCCTATGGGCTAAATTATGCACTGAAGAATAACAAGCGATTGGTTTTTGTTTTGTAAATTGGACTTCTATGGTTTGCATTAGCGATAAGAAATGAATGAATGCACAAATAAAGGTCTCTACGAAAAACAAAATTTCTCGACATAAAAGAAACGTTTTTACTTCATGTTGTAAAAACTTAGTTGTCATGCTTTTCAGTTATTGGTGGCAATTTTATATTTTAGATTAATGAATAGTGGAACTTCATGCACATTTGAAGGGGCAAGTGGATAACGGTGATATGTGACAATTTTGGAAAAGCATACTTTTTGCCATGGATGAAGGTCAGGGGCGGCATTTCAGCATTTCGTTTGAGGGGGCGAGTTTCTTAAATATGAAGTACCTCAGCATGGAACAAAATACATATTGCTGAAAAGAAAAACATCTTAAAATGGATTTTTTATTTAGAAACATTGAAATTACGAAACAAGTTAAATTTTTACGACCAAAGCGAAAAATTATTTTGTAATTCACACAAAATGTCTTGATTAGTAATTAGTTTTTAACTCAGTCATGTTATAATCTGCAATGTTTGGAGTAAAAAAAAAAAGATTTTTTTCCATCGATTCCCAGTGTCTTGTGCTATGTCCCAAACAGCTAAGGTAGAAAATTCTTTCTTGCCCCGTTATAATTGTTTCAGAGCATTTTTTTTTTCAGATTCCTCTCTTATAAGAAATAATCTCGAGAATATGTTTAAGGATGAGCTTTATCATTTTTTGTTGAACATGAACAAGTTATTTTAGTTCCTTTTGAACGTGATCATTGATTTGTGTTATACATAAATTGAATTTAACAGTTTTTAACATTCTGTGAAAAATATTTGGGGGTGTGACCGCCCCCTCTTGCCCCCTTATTTGCTACCCCTGATGAAGGTGATAAGTAATTTTTTTTTTTTTTTTTTGAAAGCTATTTCTAGAAATTAAAAAAAAATGTCACATATCACCTTTATTCACTTGCCCCTTCAATTGTGTTTGTGAGTTAACACAATTGAACACACACTAATTTGAATTTGTGTAAATCGGCGAAATTCAAAAGTCACATATCACCTTTATCCATCTGTCCCTTCATTTGTGGATCAAAAATCACACATGGTAAGTATTTCAAATTCAAAGTACGAATATTTAGTTGCTCACGCACTAAAAAGATATCTTTAAGCAAACACCACATATGATTAAGACTTAACTAGCTCAAAACTGCGAAGCATTTGCGACAATGAGAATTCAATAGGGACAATTCAACAGCGATAATTCGACATAGATAATTCAAAAACCTGTTTTTATTTTTTTATTTTTTGGAGTAATTAAAAAAAAAATCAAAATATGACTTTCAAATTTAATTTTTAATCTTTATTTTAATGCAATAACACCATTGTGGTTGAGAGTTCTGTAAGAAGTTTAGATTTTATATTCATGAAAATTTGAATCAGAATTCGGCTGAAGGTAAATAAATCAATCAAAAAATTACATTTCACTCACTTGCTCAGGGGGATTCGAACTCACTATTTTTGTGTTATTCGCACTCTGCTATGACCAATTCAAAAAACTTCGCGTAATAAAAAAGCAAAATAAATTAAAATCGATGAATCGATTTTATTGAAATATTTGATCGATATTTTTAGCTGAAAAACTACAATGTTTCATTAGAAATTATTCAGAAAATATGGGTCAGTTTGAAATTCATCATTAACTTACCAAATGCAACCTGAATATGTAGTGATTGTAACTTAGACAGAAATATATTTGAGAGTAAATTATTCAATCTTTGAGAATTTAAAATTAACGCAAATAAATAAAAATTAAAAGACCAAAACTTAACTGAAAGGCATTCATTCATTAACAATACTTTCAAAAATGTAATGTATTACGTATAATGCACCATTATATATAACTAAATCAAAGGTAACTAAATCCCATTTGATAAATAAGATACTGTCCGTCCTTGGAAACTGTGCATAATACTCAGGAACCATTCCACTCAAAAAAGGGGTGATGGGTTGTGCGCGGGAACTTTCCGAAGTTTTCAATTTAAAACTTGCATTTGACTTGACAGATTAAACTAAGCTATGTATTTGAAATTAGCATCATTCTACGTTGTTTGACACGGCTCAAAATGCTTCTTATTATTTTTCCCCTCATTGTTATCTTACATATCACCCCTATTTTCGTAAGATCAGAGAAGACCCGACGCATGCGTAAATATGCGGAAGGCCTAAGAAAATCAGACAGTATTTCGCACGAATTGTTGTTGCTCTTCTCCTTGATATCGCTTGCATTGGAAAATAAAACTCTTGGAGAGATTTAGAAAATAAAGTTTGAACCTCCAGCAAATGTTCCTTGCCTCACGATCCCAACTTTACATAATTTAATAAAAACATTGACTAGTAATGTAACACATAATGGATTGGCTCTTACCGTTTCAGTCCCACATTAAATTTATCTGTATTGTACCCTATTATATGATGCTGTTCAAGAACAACACTGGGACTGAAAAGGTTAATAGGTATACTACTGCACTTAATACTGAAAATCTAGCTTAAATTTGTTTAATTCAAAAATTAATAACAGCGGAACAATTTATGCATCTCGCTATATGCAACTAGGACACATGTAATCATTCCTGATGTAGTTCATTTTGTTAATCAAGTATTTATTAAAGCAGATTTTTAATACTATCGTCCATTAGTTAACTCTATTCATGACTCTAAACTCATTTCATTACATTTCATCACTTAATGCTGAGTTGACGATTAGTAGATTCATAATATTTAATTGATAATAATGTCATACTAAATGAAACTTCATATGTATAATTAGATGATTAAATATTTGTATAGTCTCCTGCCACTGAGTGCATTTAATGTTTCTCTGATACATTTACTTCCGGAAACGAAAGCTGGCAACACTTATGCGTGTAATCCGGGGATTTCACGAAAATAACTCCCTGTTTGAATCTTAAAATAGTTTTACCCGATAACTCAAATTGAAGTGCATAACAAAGAATTTCCGCATACTCCCGTTAAATATTCATTTTAAGAATCGTGTCTTTTTCTTTTCTTGTCTTTGTCGGTTTTCTCCGAGTATCAGTTTACCCAGTGGGAAGAAAAGCTTAATAATAATTGATGATAATTGTGTGGCTTGCTTTTTGTGGATCTCCAATTTGGTCGGTTGGGGTGATTTCTCGCATGTTATGTTATAACCATTTTGTATATTAGGTACATGTATGATATTTAAGTTCACCCGCATTGAGATAACCACGCCTGTAAAAATTAAAAGTGCGATTTTATTTACTCTTTGTAGCGTTAATTGCTGCAGTTAAAGTAATGAACCGAATTGGTTTTCTTTCATTTTAGGTGCCCATTCGAGATAATTATCTGCAGTGCCATTAGGAAAGAGTTGATTTTTACATTTTAATTTATGCGTTTGGTTCAATAAATAAGGTGTAACAATAATTCAAAATGCATGCGATTTAAGCTTAAATGAAGCAATAAAATGCGATAAAACTTTTGAGGTTAATATTAATGTATGATCGTCACCAATTCGAAAAAAAAAATCTTAATAAATTAATGAGAGCTTTGAAGCAAAACTTTTCTTACTTCTTCTTACTTCAAGTAAACCAATCACCTGATGTTGAGTGAAAACAAAAAATTCCCTCCTCTTCAGTCGGTATTGCACATGTAAAGTGTGTTCGCAAAGATTGGAAAGAGGGAGGGGGACAACATATCAGCAAAAAAAAAAGAGCTAAATATTTTTGGGATTCTTAAGAGAGGACTTTGGTGTATCGAAATCGGAATAAATAAAACAGAGAATATATGTGTGCGTATGTTCCCAAAACAAATCCACAGTTTGCATCGGATCTGGACCAAATTTGGCAGGGACGTACTTGGGCGCCAGGAAGAATCGTAGGGGACGGGGAGGGGGCTCGATTGAAAAAAAAATGTACCGATCATTTCGCATTTCAATTTCACGACTCAAAAATGGCTTAAAATTGTTCTTTCCACTCGAAATAATTATCGGATATTTTCGATTTTGTTCTCATTGGAAAGATCGCAACAAATGCCTTTTAAGGAGATTTATTTCCGAAGGTTTTCAAATTACAAATCAGTATTTTCACACAGAAAACAGATATGAGTGTTTTTAAGTTGGTAAAAATTAATTTTAAATTAGATTTTAAAAGTCGTCTGCGACGAGCATGACAAATTAGTTAGCGTGAAGGAAATTCTTCATAATAAAAAGGTATGGCCTTTCTTTTTCTTGAGAATGAACAAATAATATTCTTCCTTTCACTTTTAGGCATTTCCTGTAACAGGGGATTTAAAATACTTTGGCGATTGATTCTTTTTTTGTACTGCGTGACTGCACAATTTCGACTTTAATCTAATCGGGACTTTTAGACGTACGCGTCACTTGACAAAACTTTTATTCTCAATGTAAATCTTGCAGAACCGGGCCACGCATCTGTACTTAATAAAATCATAGTTAGTGAGTAATCTATTATATCCTAACTCGTGATTGACGTCGCGCAATAACGCATCTTTTTGTTTACATCCAGTCTATCATTCCCTTGAACGCACTATAGTTTACTACGAAAATGTCAACGAAAGGAAACTCAACAGCAAAGATTTTCGTACAGTAACCTCCAGCTTATCAAAAACAAAAGTACTTTCTAGTATCATTAATTGTTAAGTACGATACTATGTTGGAAATAAGAAACCTTTACATTGATTTCATATTAGTAATGAGTTTAGTAACTTTTGTAAACACTTACAAGTTTCGTCATTCTTAAGAGCGTATAGGTAACATGTTTAAAACATTTGACCACACCTTTAACTTCGACAGAGCGAAAACAAAACAATGCAAAGTAAGAAGTTTAAAAATAAAGTTTGAACTTAAATTTCAGCTGCTTCAAGCAATAAATGAAACTGAAGACATATTTAATTATTGCTTGAAGTAGCTGAATTTGAGCGCAATTTGCAGCACATGAACTTAAGGTATTCCACATTAAAGAACAGATCCGCCATATGTCTGCGCTTCGTGGCCTTTCTTCAATGAATTACAATTGAAGGGGTCAAGTGGATAAAGGTAATATGTGACATTTTTTTAAATTTCTAGGAAAAGCTTTAAAAAAATGCAGTGTTTTTAAAAAATTTTTTTTTACTTTATTTATTTATTTTTATTTTTTTTATGGATTTTTCTCAACCGGTAAAATGGGGTCATATTTTTAGTTACCAACCATTTCTGTGACTAAGGGGACATGATACAGATGGACAAATCACCTTCATCCATGGCAAAAAGTAAGTTTTAAAAATTTTCACATATCACCTTTATCCACTTGTAATTTCTAAATAAAGTGTTCCTAATAATCCCTTCAGCACCGATCAAAGTATCCTCATAAATATACTCCAGAATCACTAACTTAATTTCGTCAAAAATGTGACTGATGCCCTTTCTGAAATAAGCAATTCGAATGAGAAATAAAATATCGCGGTCTCGTATTTTAAGCACACAACCGAGATTTTATCCTCATCAGTGACTAGGGATTTACCAAACTCGAGACTTTTAAATCGTGGAATTCATCCGAGTGCAATGTTGGATATTTTACTTTTCACCACACCGTTTAATCACTTATTTTCGGGCACGCCAATGCTCTATGATCCTCAGGCTGGCACTAAACGAAATTTGAAATCTTTCCTCTCCTCAAAGTTTTCTACTAGATCCCTGCCAAGTTATCATGTTGATTTGACGTTGGTAGCCAGTAGTTACACTGAGCGAATATTCCTGGGGAATTTCTCTACCCTTCAGAACTATACATAAATTGAGGAGGTGATGAGAAGTGGTGCTGCTATCTATCGGCTGATGTTGAAAGCCAGACATGGGCCTTACCTTCACAAAAGCTGCTCTCTTTTGCTTTATTTCCTACTCGCTAAGCAAAACTGGCCTGTATCTCCAAAAGTATCAATATTAACAACAGCTATTGAGTAGTTCGAAATATAGTAAACTTATTTTATAGCCTATAATTACTACAGTAAATTTACCAATGCATTTTAAAACTATGCAATTGGTATATTTTGTGAAATAAATAATTGAAAAATCTAATTGACTGCAGATGTCCATCAAAGGAGTGACTGATGCCCTTTCTGAAATAAGCAATTCAAATGAGAAATAAAATATCGCAGTCTCGTATTTTAAGCACATAACCGACATTTTATCCTCATCAGTGACTAGGGACTTACCAAACTCGAGACCGAGAAATCGGGGAATTCATCCGAATGCAATGTTGGATATTTTACTTTTCACCACTCCGTTTAATCACGTATTTTCGGGCACGCCAATGCTCTATGATCCTCAGGCTGGCACTAAACGAAATTTGAAAGCTTTCCTCTCTTCCAGGTTTTCTGCTAGATCCCTGCCAAGTTATCATGTTGGTTTGACGTTGCGTAACTAACGAGAAGAAACATACTCCTGAATGCCAGTTTTTGCCCGGACAATTTGAAGCATGTAAACCTAAAGTATTCCACAATTTCATCTATTTGAAAAATAAAAATATTTAGACAGAATTTCCAACAAGTTTCAGGAAATAGTACATTTATATAGGGGAACTTTAAACCACGATTTTTCCATTTAAACTGTCCCATTCATATTTTGATTCCTTTATTGTGTATTTTTAGTACAATGGAATCTCTTTATTAGGGACTCTAAGATGACCGAACCGAACATTTTGTCCATTTAATAGATGGGCCCATTCTTCGACGGTATTTCAGTTTAAGAATACAGTGTATTTATTAACTCAGTATAATTTTATAATACACAAACCGAAATGTTTAACATTTTGGAATAAACACTGAAAGTGTTTCATATACCCCACACAAACAATCAGGCTTGAATATAAGTGCACAAAATTCATAATCGCTTAAATTAAAAATTTTACTTTTTAAAAATTTAAATATGTTCAAAATTTTGCCAATTGCAAAGTTTTGTAACTTACTACAGAGTTTATTTTCAAATAGTTTACTCGGTGAATTTGTTTGATGTCATGTAATTTGCAATGCAATACAATTTAAATTACAATTAGGGTTCACCTTTCAAGTTTTCTATAGAAACTTGTCATGGGCTGTATACTATCTGTAGGCTCTGAGTTATTTACAGTGTCACATAAATATTACAATGTAGGAGGAGCAACCTCAAAAATAGCTTTTGAACAGTAATTTCAGATTCATGAAAAAACGCTATAAAGTTGTACACACGTCTGAAAAACAAATAAATATTTCTGTGCAGAAAAGTAAAATAAAAAATAACAATGTTTTATTGCACAAAGCCAGCATTGTGCAATTAAATGTCGTTATTATTATTATTATTTTTATTTTGTTTCATGTATACACAATTATCTACTTTGTTTTTGTACAATAAAGACTAGAAGATTCATTCAATAGCCTAGTACAGCACTAGGCCTTCAAATTTATTATCCATAGTAAACTCCCGATTATTCGCGAAACAGGGTGGCACGGTAACTGCGGATAACCCTAAAAATGGGTAAAAAACGATACTAGTATATGCAATAGCTAAAAAAAAAATCAATAATACAACACATACCTTAAAATTATAGCTAAAAGTGATTACATTGAACGCAAAAATGTCATTAAAAGCTAAAAATGACAAATAAAGCACTAACATTTTTCTGCATTCAGTAAATCATTACTGTAGAAAAAAGAAAACACAAGCGTGAAAGATCCGCGAATAACCCGAACCGTGGAAAATCCGACCGCGGTTTATAGGGAGTTAACTGTATATTAAAAAACTTGAAGTCTCAAAGAGTATACCGGTATAGTTTAAAGTAAACCTATACGAATGCTATATAATCGAAGCTCATGAAGCCTTGAATATAATTGCTTTCACGAAGTCTGCTATAACATATTATAAGTTTGAAAAATAATTCTAACCACAATGTATATAAATACTGAAAAAATGTTTTAAAAATAACCAAAAGAAATTCATTCAATCAAGTAAAATGCTACATGAATTTACAAAATTATTTAAGATACATTGAACGCAAAGTGTTTGAAGTGTATCTTAGAACACTGCTAGTAATTTCCGGTAAGTGCAATTGCTCTTTTTATATGATAAGCACAATGTATAGAAATACTACAGAATGTTTTAAAAATAAACAAAATAAATTCCTTCAGTCACTTAAAGTGCTACATGAATCCCTAAAATCAATTAACAAAAAGACAGAAGAAAAAATACATTGAACACAAAGTAGTACAACGTAACGCAGAACAATGCCACAAAGTTCCGGAAAGTACAATTGTTTATTTTAGATACGAAGTATATTCCTCAAAGACTCATGTTTCAAAAATGATCATCTTTCATTTGATAAATATTTTCTACCAAATGTCTACATTCTTTCCTTCTACCGTTAAAAAATATTAAAGGTGTTGTGATGTATCATAGAAAGCTTAGATTAAGCTCAGTTTGGTTTAGGATTGCATTGTGAATTTATAGTTTTTCGTCGTTCAGTTGTTGGCATTTGTTCTAGAGCGAATCCATATGCTTTTGTGTTGTTTCAATATCTCTTAAGGTTTATATTTTGTTTCTTAGCGTTCTGCAAAATTGACGATGTGCACCGTCAATTTTGTAAGGAGTACATCATTGCTCTTAGGAGGATGGAGGACCCTGATTTATAATTATTTCATTCAAACTATTGCATGTCCATAAAGATATATTTCGCCAGAAATAGAAATCAAATTCAATTTATAAAGAGGAAAAATAAGTTGAAATAATGGACACTACGGTACCCAGTTTTTCATTTGCAAAATGGATCTGCAAACATAATAGCGTTGTTACATTGCAAAAACATGGAAAATCCCTGTTGAACTCCTAAAAGGGAATTTCATAGAATCATTTTTAAACTTTAGTCAGCACTTTATTGGACGATTTTTCAGTTTTAAAGCAGAAACCCTTTTGAACATATAATTTTTCTTCTTCTTCGAAGAAGTTCAGTGAACTAACGAGCATTTAGATGCTTTCAAAAGTAAAAACATTCCAACAGACTAAAGAAAAAAAGTTATTTTCATGCTTTATTTTAGCAAGCAATGCAAAATATCGATGAGGCAGCTCATTAGCTAATTGCTTGCGGGCACTCCAATCTTTGCATTCTATCATGGACTACAACGTTGACTTTTTTCTATCGTCGGATGTCAAAATATTTAAAAAAAACAATAGATTTTTTTTTTGTTTTCCGAATAAAGCATCAAAATATCTGAGCATGTAAGGAGAAAAAAGATAAATAGGAATACACGCGAAACTTTTTTTCAAAAATTCTCTTTAATAGTAGGATGCTTTCAAGTTCATCTTGGATGGATTTATGTGCGTTTAATATGCAAGAAAAAGGAAATTTTTCTTTAAGATATTTGGTTTTGAGTAAATGCGATTCATTTTTTTCTTTCTTTGCTTACCAATATCAAATGTTTATAAAGATAAATTAGTGCAATTTCGTGAAAATAAATAATTTTTTAAATCTCAAAAAAGATTTTGCGGCGCAACTTAGTATCCTTTATCATCAATTAAATTTCATTGAAAGACCTTTTTCTTCTTAGCAAAAACGTATTTCAATTCAAATTTATTATTTTCTTAGATACCTTGAGCATGAAGGAAGACATTAAATCTTTTAGCAAGCATGTGCTCTTAATACATTTAAGCTTCAAAAATCTTATCGTAAAGATTACATAATATTTATTTTAAATAACTTATGCTTAATTACTTAAGAAACTTTAAAGAAGTAGTAATTAATACGTAATAAAGTAATAATTGCTATTAATCATTAGCAAATTGCCTGAAGACACTTCATTTGAGTTAAGTCAATAATATTTATTATGGTCTCAATATTTAAAAGCATGGAGGTGATACTTGGTAATATCTTATTTAGAATAAACCAAGGCAACCATGAGCATATAGTTGTTAAACGCAGATTCTTTTTAAAAAGAAAGACTGAGTAAGCTTTAAAATATAGGTATCTCAATGTGTAGTATTTTATCGTTTAAATTCATTAGTTTAATTATGAAAATTTAATTTATAATATATGAATATACAGGGTGTCCACTCCAATCGTGGACCAATAGCTAATTTCTAAACCGTTAGAGATAAGCATATAGTTTATTTAGGAAAAAATCTCCAAATTACGAAAGGAATTTTGGGTCTATTCAATGTTTTTCAAAAAATCAAATTTTGAAAGAGTTACGAAATTTAAATTTTTATACAGCCCCCCAGTCCTATCAATCATATTTAGTAAAACATTCTTGACACTGTAACGTTTAAAACTAAAAAAAAATCACTCTTCTACCACAAAAATTGACCGAGTTATGACGTTTTGAAAAATCAAGATTTTGAAGGATTTCGCATACGGTCCCTAAAGCGATCTCTCGATGACGTCATGAAACAATGCAAAATCTTGATTTTTCAAAACGTCATAACTCGGTCAATTTTTGTCGTAGAAGAGTGATTTTTTTTTAGTTTTAAACGTTACAGTGTCAAGAATGTTTTACTAAATATGATTGATAGGACTGGGGGGCTGTATAAAAATTTAAATTTCGTAACTCTTTCAAAATTTGATTTTTTGAAAAACATTGAATAGACCCAAAATTCCTTTCGTAATTTGGAGATTTTTTCCTAAATAAACTATATGCTTATCTCTAACGGTTTAAAAATTAGCTATTGGTCCACGATTGGAGTGGACACCCTGTATGTATACATAATATATGCTTAGTACACGACTTGGAATATTGTCAAATTACGCGGTGATAGTCGATTGCAACTGCTTGTATATTTGTGAAAGTAAAATCATAAATATTATCACGATCCTCCAGTTTTGATGCAAACGAACTGCAGTTGCAATAACGAATTAAAAAAGAAAATCCTTCATTTACTTGAAAATTAAATTGAATGTGCAGAAAACATCTGAATATTTGTATAAACTACTTCAGATTATGAGATTAGAACTGGTCCTTACCTTAAACCATTTTCGAAGAATACTGAATAAGGGTAACGGTTGCTATAGGTTGCATATGAAGAAGCTCCTCTGAGTAGGTGAAAACAAAAGCAATCTCTAGATTTGCTGACTCATCATTCTAGAAGCTGCCATATGAGTTTTTTCTAATTTTGGTTGGGGGATGGTTATCTATAATTTTACAGTCGATTAATAAAAATGGTAAAACGTTCCATAAAATTGTGCGTTTCCTTCATGAACCGAGAAACTTGTAATTTTTCAATTTAGACAAAGTTCAATTTTTCTCCCTAAAAGTTTTTATTTCAATGTGATGTTCTAAATGAGCATATATATAATGATGAGTAATTATTAGTTTCTAGTCGATTAAGATGTCAAATAATAACTGCTGAGTCAGTTTTCAGAGAAAAAAAAAGCAATTATCTTTTGCACTTTTGAATCTTATCTAAGCACATGTTTAAACAATAATTTCACCTAATGTGCTTTAAACCAGTAATACAATTGTTGCAAGATTCAAGCGAAATTTCATACGAAATGCGTTAAAAATATCTTGGAAACGGGACCCGAGATTAGCAGAATATGGGGTAACATCAGTACATGTCAGTCACTAACTAGTCATCACTGATGAGAATTGTCATTTAGATATCAATCATTGCGTCACATCACTGTGAGGGCGATTCATATAGCACTGCAAAACGAAAGGAAAACGACGTGACGGTAACCATTTCTGACCAGTGCTTCATTGTAACATGAATCTTCGCAAAGTTTATGTATTTGTCACGACTTCTTATTTTTTTAAATTCTTTAAGTTTTCTCAAATTTCGAGCAAAACTGCAAAATATCAGTTCTTCCTTACTCTCCCGATTTATTTAAACCTCCCCCCCCCCAAAAAAAAACCTTGGGATGATTTATTAATAAGGAAGCAAAGAAAATATGCAAAATAATAGCTAGTACTAGTTTGTGAGGCAGTTTGGCTCTCTTTAAGCTGAAGAAGAATCTGTTACTCCGAAACACGTGAATGCAAAGTAGGACCTTACTATACGATGCGTTAGTTTTTTTCAAGTGCATTGTCGGCTAAAAGTTAATGCTTCTGAAACCTAAAATACAGTGACTAAAATGTGACCCTTATGTGGAAGTCAGGTGACAATCCCAAAATGTCACTTAAAAGTTATCAATAGTTTGTAGCAACTAACGAGTATTAGACTCCGGTGGCGTCACAGCGTGACTTTACATTGACGTCTTCTCGAGGTCGCAAAATAATCGGTGGCAAATTAAATGTGACTGCGACATCCCAATGAAGTCGTATGAAAGTTATCACAAAGTGTCACAACTTGACTCCTTCGCGACATATCTGTGACAATTTGCCTTTGTATGTGTGGCAATTGCGACTCGCAGTAACGTCCCTATAGTACTGCCGTAACATGCTGCGTTGTCAGAGAACCGATGATCAAAACAAAAATAAAATGAACGGAGACGCTCAGAACTAAAACATTCGGAGGAGGTTGAAATTCTCAATTTGCCGAATGAAATTTGAATTTTAAAGACTGGTGAAATGTGAGCATATACAGTGCACAGATAGCATCCATGCATAACATCTAATGAGAAGGAGCATTAAGAATCCCTGAAAAATATTTTTAAAAGAATCAATGTTGTAGTATTTTCTCCAAATTTGCCAAATCGTTTGCAGCATTTTGCCGAATAAGGAAAATTTTGAGGAAATCGCAGTGACATCCCATTCTAGCGCCCGTAGAAATGAAAGGGTCTCGCTAAGTATGACATCTAGAATAATACAATGCCAAAAGCATACAAAACAGTTTTAAACATCTCTCTTGATGTATTTACGAAAATTTGTCTTTTTGCGAAACATCAGATTTTTCAAAACTGCAATTTGTGAACAAATGCACTTTTAAAACAACTTCCTTCTCCTATTTGATTTTATGCGGCTCATAAAAGTAATATAAGAAGAAAGAGCTTGCCAGTGAAAAATTTCCCTTCATATCATAATTACAGATGAATGTGCAAAGCAGAATTTTTCAAAGAGCACACACTATGAAAATCGTAAGAGCAACAAATCTCTTCCGGACTTGCTGAAACTTTTAAGATTTTTTTCGGATCACATTTTTTGCTCACGATACAGTTATGAGGCAAAGTTTATCTTCATGTCGGTGTATAAGGGAAGCGGATACAACTCCCTAACCGTTCCATCAAATGTGATCCGCGCATGATCATACTTCATGTTTACTTCATTTTATATCACGAAAGGATTATTCAGTTTTTCCTACAAAAAGGATTTTCGTGAAAATCCAAAAATTCGGCCTCAGACTCTTTGTGCTACCGTTTTTTTTCTTTCGAAAAAGGAATGGAAGAAAAAATAGCTGCAAAAATCCCTATTGAGATTCTTTTCCCCATAAAAGACATTCATCACCGCAGGTTGAAGTTGAGGGTGCCAAGAAAGGATTACGATCGGCTCTCGAGTTTGAGATTACTTCGCAGGAAGGGAAAAAAATACAGGGTAAAAAGGAAATAAAAAGGCAGACCTATCAATATATGTATTATATACTAAGAGAGATAGATATTTTTGTATACCACTTTGACTGATTTCGCTAACCGCAGTTGTTTTGTCATCTCACTCGATAGACCCTAATCTTTCCCACTTTTGTGTTGCTGCCCAAGGATCAGCTGTTCGAGGTAAACAATGAAGAAAAAAGAGAAGTAATCTGATGGCCTTTCACTTGGTTGGACATCATTTTCACTATTAAATTAAACTGTGAAGAGCTCTTGTAACATGAAAGAAGAACCAAAAATTTTTTCGCCATCTGGTTTCGAGCTCTTAGCAAATGATTCTTCGCTGAGAGCAGTTTTGGTTGATTTATTTATGATTTCACTGGATAAAATCGTCTACATAATAATAATGAAAATATTGATGAAAATATAAAAACAGTATTATTTCTAATTCTGAGATCAAACAAATTACGCATTTTTGCAATTTGAATATCAATGAACAACTTCTCAGTTCTTAACCAATAATTTCTCGGCGATACCTTAAATTCTAAGATATCTTACATATTAACTACACTATTAATAATGCTTGCAGAGTAGCTGATATCTTTGGGGTATTTTCTTTCGTAAGTTGTCTAAAATAAGCTGTATGAATTAAAAAGGCTAATATTTTTAAATTAATAAAATATAATATTTCTTCATTGAATGGCATTTTAATACCAAAAAGAGTTGTGTTTCGAATAACCGTCGTATAAAAAATCAATTTGGTTTTCTCATACCACCATAATGTCTATTAAAAGCTTTAATATACAACTGAAGATTAATTACGTGTTCTTGTTTTAGCACCACCAGTTAGGAATCCAATATAGTTGAAAGTTTTTTCTAATGAATAATTACACTCCCATAATGCAAAAGCTTATGTTCTCAGAACAAAATTCATTATTTTCAATTTTTGGATGGCTTAAATTCCTTTTCTTTACAAATTTATCAACAACAGTTGCTGATAGCGTCTCGAGAAACTTGAAGACAGCATAGACCCTATTCGCATAGAAAAAGGGCTCTCTGTAAACATGGAATAAATGACTGATGTTTTATTTAACGCGCGTTTGTGCATCGTAACATTCACTCTAGTATTTGATCACCACACATACTGAAAGAGTGAACAAAATGAACACGTTTCAAAACTTTGATCTACTTTAGTGGCATCTTTCCTTGCTGACTTGTAAAAATTGCAAAACTGTTTGCTTACGAAACGTTTCATTCAGGACATTTTTTAATTAAAACATATTTCATCTTTTTTTAAAACATGAATTTAGTATTGAATTTGTAAGTAGGATGTTTTCATCTTTACATTTATGGATGATTTGTTGGTGACTGTTTAAAAAAAAAACTTAACTTTTACTTCTTGTAGATTAATAAATTATGCTGAAAAACTTCGTTGTTTAAACTTCCCATAATATAAATGGAAAAATATGTTTAAGACAAAATTCCATTAACTGCAAGTATCGTTTAGCTGTGCTTGAATTAACCGGTTTCCTTTTGTAATAAAATGTTAATTTTGAGAACAGATTTAGAAGCTAAGCAATTTGTTCTTAAATTTAAGAAAAGAAATGCTTATGAGATTAAGGAATAATTTTCAAATTAATTAACTTGGAAATATTTTTTTTTTCAAAATAAAATAAGCGAACATTTAATTACAAGCCGTCTCGCATACTTGTCGCAGGTATTTTGTTTTGAAAGAAATACTGAAAACAAAAGATGAGCAGAAATTTAAGGGAATATCAATATTTATTTTGCCTCTCATTTCTAGGAAAAAAAATGTTTCCAATTTAAAATATCAATAGTTTCATTAACATAGTAACTAGGCACAACTCATACTGATATGCTGAAAACTTTTGTTTAACTAGAAAATTCATCTGATTTTTATTTTGCTATCCAATTTTTCTGAAATAATTCTTTCAGTTAAAAACAAAATTTAATTGCTAATTTTATTTAAGTTTAGTGTTTGAGAAGACAAAAATGTATGTTACAGCACTATAAATCAAAGTGTTCATTAATATCTATCTATCTATCTATCTATCTATCTATCTATCTATCTATCTATCTATCTATCTATCTATATATATATATATATATATATATATATATATATATATATATATATATATATATATATATATATATATACTAGTTGACCCGGCAAACGTTGTTTTGCCATATAAATTATTTCCTAGTAATTTCTAGTGTTGACAAAAAATAGCTTACTTATTGTAAGTATGTATGTATGTATGGTAGAATGTGTATATTGTATGTATGTAAGAATGTGGTATATGCGTGAAATAAGCATGGAGCGCTGTGAACGATGCGGGAATATAAAAATAACAAAAGGCAAACATTATTTTTAAGTTATTATAATTTATTCCTTAAAATTATATATCATTAATTAAACAATTACGACAGTAACACTATTAAACAATATCAATCTCTTAATGCTATAGCGTGAACAATATTTTTTGTTAGTCCATCTTTAGCTAACACAAACAAACTGGATGGTTTACCCACTCGAGAGCATGCCACGTATAATTGTCCGTGTGAAAAACATGGTGTTCTCAAATCTAAGCCACAAACAGACATCGTTTGAAATTGGGATTTGTTGATAGTCATTGCAAATGCCAATCTAATCGGAAACTGAATACGTTTGAATTGAATTGGCACATCTGTAGGTATAATAGGAATTCGTGGTATGAGTATATTTTCAGCTCTGAACTTGCCATTTAAAATCCTGGCTTCGATCACGTTTTTCATTAATTTTTGAATGACTAATCGCGTACAGCCGGGGCGGGTTCAAATTACGAAGCAAGATAATTGGAGATCCAACCTTTATTTTTTAAATATTTGTGTCACTTTAATGGTCGTTCATATCCCCCCCCCCCTCTCGCAGTGAAAAAAAAACTTTACACAGCAGATTTTGCCTAATAACTCAACACTAATGGTGTTTGATACATTTTATTTGTTTGTAATGATGTTTTTTGGTCACAACCAATATGAAAATCACAAAAAATAGTTACTTGAATTTTTAACATATATTTATCTTCTACAGAATTTTTGACTTCTAATTTTACCTTGAATTTGACGTAAATGCAAGGTATAAAATACAGAATTTTATAAAGGTACAAAAATTAACATAATATAATTGATAGTGTATACAATTTTTGAAAAAAATAATATAAGTGCCGCAAATCAAAAACCATTTATTGCCACAACCGATTCAAAGCCCCCAAAAATGGCGCACACGTCCATAAGAAAATTCTACAGCATCGAAGGACCCCATTGCCAATTTTAACAAAGATCCGACCAAAACTGTCATTTTGTACTATAAAAAAATATGGGGTAGATCCCCATGAAGGGATGTACCTGCATAAGGACATTACAATCATTAAAATCATTCAAAAAAAAAAAAAAAACATGCAGCTGTTCGAAAAAATCCTTGCGGGCCTGGATTCGATCTCATTCCATCAGGAACTTCAACCTGACGCGCAGAACCACTTGACCATCGGGTCGCTCATTGATGTAAGGATTTACGATAACACATATTGTTTTAGTTCAGTAGATCAGATGTTATGTGCGAACAAAAAAAATTTATGGGTGGACTACCCCTAACATTTAGGGGGATGAAAAATAGATGTTGGCCGATTCTCATAGATACTGGATAAGCACAAAAAATTTCATCAAAATCGGTCAAGCCGTTTCGGAGGAGTATGGCAACGAAAACTGTGACACGAGAATTTTATATATTAGATATATATATATATATATATATATATATATGCGTGTGTCTGTGGTAAAAAGTGTTGTAAAATGTGCAGATATATGTTATTTTTGCGTGTTTTTGTCTTGTAGCTGATTTCAACTCATTGATGAGAAAAACAGGGAAGGTTGTCGAACTACTTTATACTTACTCAATACAGCAAATTAACCAGGACATTAATAGTTGCAACTTTTAAATCTCTATTATTTTCAGAACAATCACATGAGACGGTTGTCAAGCCACTAATTTAGTAAGGAAAAATAAATGCAGCCACTCTTCTACTTCTAAATGTTTATTTGATCTTTTTTCAATTGAAAAGTACACTGTAAAAAATGAATGTTGTTTTTACAGTATGATACAGCGAAATTTACAGCAATAAACTGTCAAAAATTGCTACTTTTACTGTACTGAACTGTAAAATTGCTAATTTTACAGTTTATTACCGTGCATTTTACAGTTTTAAACTGGAATCTCTGCTGCCAGTATTATAATGTTGTTTATACAGTATAATACATCTACATTTTACGGCAATAAACTGTAAAATTACTAATTTTACACTAAGAAACTAAAATTGCTAGTTTTTCAGTTTATTATTGTGCATTTTACAGTTTTAAATTGGAGGGTCGGCTGCCAGTATTCTACTGTAACAACAACAGTTAATTTTTTGCAGTGTAGCTTGTGACACGTTTTTATAAACGTAGGTAAAACTATCTTATTTTCTAAAGCCGAAAAAATCTCATATTGTAGTATACAAAATGAATCTAAACTGAAAAAAATAAAAAATAATGACAATAATAAAATATGTGGAAACAAATGTTTAAATTCTATGAACATTAAAAACAATAGTAATAAAAATGGTTTTAACCGTCGGAATAATAAGAAGAAAACATTATAGAAAATCTCTCTTAGTTGTATCAAATTAACCTACATGCCATTTATATCTAATTTAACAAAACGGATCAATTCTGTAACCTTTTTAGGGACATGTAGGGATTTCAATTATTATTTAACAATAGCAATGCACAAGTACACAAGTAACAGACAACTGAAATTGAAACGCAAATACTATCGAAAGATTAACTTATAAATTACCACTCGAGAAGGAAATGCTAATACAAATGCCGAATTGTCACTAATTTCATTAGCAATAGTTTAGTTCCAGATCTTTATTGGAAAGCATTTGTTTCAAAACTTACTCCGTTTAATGAAACTAAATATGCATTGTAACGCCTAGACGATATTGCATTTTTAGAAACAAAACTGTATTGAAGTTTAAAATAAAATAGACTTTTATATTGTTAAGTTATGCATTAAAATCTCAAGCATTACTTTTTTACTTTTTTAATGCAATATATACCGTTCCGCCCCCTTTTTACATTAATAGATACAGTTGGATTATATGAGGCTGAGCTCTAAGTGTAATAAATTGAAATGTTTACTATATTAATTACAGTTCTTGCTACTGAAATATAACTTTTAAAAGATGAAAAATAAATACAGACACATTCGAGGAGGAAATACTTTTTTTTTTTCAATGTGCTGTGATAGTTATCTAAGGGTTCACAATACCTCAAAAATGAACAAACGACCACATTTTTTATTGCTTATTTCAAAAGTAAAGTTTACCGTCTGTCGGGGTAAGATTGACCCTATGCCCCTATGAGGGTAACATTGGCCCAAAGTTAGAAAAAGTTTTGTTGTCCTGTATTATAATCATAATGATAAGTTATCGGCCTAGACAATGCCTTACTGGATAGGTAGCACCACTGGCTTGACTGTTCATGAAGTGGAGGTTATTTCTATATTTCATATTCACTCTAGTGCTGCTCCATCTTCACTTTGAGAAAGTGGTAAAATTTGTTCTCTCTCAACTTTTACTTGTGAACGCTAATTCTTGAAGAGCTACTTGTAGGTAAGTGTATAACGATATCATATATTCAATTGTTTCAAGTATTTTTGGTGTAATAATGCTGTTACCTTTGTTATTTACAAAATAATTCGATTTTATTATTTCATGACGACTTTGGTCCGGAGTTGGGGTAACTTTGGCCCAAGATGGTGGCTGGGTCAAAGTTACCCCAAGGTACATTATTTTCGATATAAAACTTGATTGGTACCTATTTTATAAGCAGATTGTTTAATAAAACCACTTAAAATATTTTTATTATTATTTTAAGCACTACTTTTTGGATTTTTTTTGAAGGAAAAATGCCGAGAAATCGGAAAAAACCTCTTGGTACAAGAAATTACGCCAATTGCAAACCAGAAGTGTTAGAGGAGTGTTTAAAGGCTATTAAGTCTGGTGCCTTAACCCAAAGAGCTGCAGAAAAAATGTATAATATACCTAGGTCTACAATAAAAAACAAACAAAGGGATTCATTCAAAAATTGTAGGACGTGCAAGAATCTTTAGTGATGAAGAGGAGCATGTTTTCGAACAACTTTAATAAAAATGGCAGACTATGGGTTCCCTGTAATTGAATTGGAATTATATTTTTATACAATACAATATTTTTCCCTAAAATGAAGTTTGTTTCATTTATTCCTATTTCTCCCATTTCATGGATGTTTTTGAATTAAAAGCAGGCAAAACAACAAACTAATATGTCTGGTGATAATTTTATCTTGTCTAACTTTAGCCCACCCAACCTATACTAATCACAGGTTTTATATGGTTTAAAAGTATGGGACAAAGTTTCCCCAATTCAAGGCAACTTTGGCCCAAACATTAAAAAAATGCAGTATAATATTGCAAAATGATTGAGAGGTCTCAATATGGTTTTAATTTAATGATACAAGGTTTGTTCACACAGTAAGATGTATTGAAAATTAATATAATCAATGTCAAAAGACATATCGCTGATAAAACTATTACAAATCTTTAGATTTGGGCCAATGTTACCCCAGCTGACGGTATTTAAAATACTCGAAAAAATAGCATTGCTCTATCTCGATAATTAAAAAAGTTATGAATGAATTTAGGGCAAACTAAACTTTAAGGTGCTTTTTCTCGATGATCAGTTTTTAGTGTTTCCATGTTACTGGAATCACTAAGATACAGCTTAAAAACAATATTTTTTGTATTCAGGATAATATATTTAACAAAAACTGTGCATTCAATAAGCATTTTAAAAATGATTACATTTTTTAGAACTTGTTAAAATTCTAAAAACAAAATTTTCTTTTTATGATTTTTTACATGAAAGATCACAAATTATTTTCAAATCAATACATACAAAAATGAATGCACAGGTTTTAGGGGTGTTTTTTGTGATCATTTATCAAAAAGAAATTTTAAAATGACTGCAAAAATAAAAAAGCTTTAAGATTTTTTAAAAAAGAAAATTTTCTTAAATTTTTCAAATTTTCCAAAAAAGTGGGCAAAATTTTTAATATTTGGAAATAAATGTTTGATTGCTAAATGCGTGTCAAAACAAAGGTTTCAAAAAATTACTTCTTTCATGTAAATTGAAGAAAATTGTAATGAAGGTTATGTGACCCCTTAATCTCTTAAGGAGAAGAAATGAAACCTTACTTAAATGCTTTAATGGAAAAAAAAATGCAGAACACAGGTATTGTAGACGAAATTGTTCAATGAATAAAACCTGAAGTAAAGCTATTAGAGTTCGCTTACTATTCAACTGATAAGTAATCTAGTTATCATTGTTCGGCTAACTATTTATACATAGTTTTAACATCATTTGTTTTTTTATGCATTTTCATTGGTATTTGGTTGCTTAATATGATGCAAACTATTGTAATAAAACCTCATAGGGTTGGAGAGACTACGCACATGGGTAAGAAAGATTATTAATAATTTAATTGTATGGTTGTTAAAAAGAACAATGATAGTTATCTTAAATGGTATTGTTGTAATGTTTTTGTTGCAAACATTCATGTATTATGAATTATCATTTCAGTATAATAGTTAAACCACCAGAAAATAAAAAAATTTTTTAAAGAAAAGAGAAATTTTAATTCAGAAAATAAAATTTAAAGAAGAAGAAAATGCAAGAAAAATACAATTGCATTAAGTTACTTGATTACACTTTTGTCTAAAAAAAAAGTCCATTTTTGCTTCAGTTTTTCTGTTTTTATCTGAGAGAATAGTCTATTTCAATCCTTGATGTAAATTACGTAGGTTTAGTGCAACACAAGATTGTCATAAGTAGCAGATTTGAATTCAGTTACTGGTCGATGTTGTCTCCTGGTGCAGGTCCAGATTGTTACACGAAAGACAGCAATGACAAGCTGGACAAAGGCACATCGAGATCAATCTGAATTTATGAGACTAACAGAGTCATCTTTGGAAAATTTTAAAGCGAGTTGTAATCACTTCCCTTCACAATTGAAATAATAATAACAAAATGTAAAATATTAAGTGTACAAATTATTATCCAAATTATTTTTCAGCAATTAGATTTATTAATAAAAAAATTTTTTTTTTCAAAATCGTTTAAAAACTCATTTTATATGTTTTAGATACAATGTGCAACTTGTACCAAACAACCAGTTAGTCGCCTAATATCTCCTAGCAAATTGTAGATGGAAACTCTTTTTTTTCGGTTGGAGAAAATGCGTGGATTTTGATTTAAAATGACCGCTGTTAGGAAGAATAGCCTCACAAGAAACAGTATAAATCAAAAGTTTTCACAATATTACTATTCCATAAAATTTCGAAAAAGCGGTACGAAAATTCAATCACTTAGCTTGGTAGCGAGATTTTATCGTTTATACTGGGAGCAAAGAACTCGCACTTACGTCTGTTCACACTCAAAAATACTGCTACTGTACTAATATATGGAGTGTCTGCGCACACACTACTTCCCCTTGACACTTTTATATACAATCTTTCATTGCTTTACCTTAGCACCTATCACAAAATATGCTTTAATCAACTGAAAACAGAGCCTGTAAAGTACTCAATAAACCTGAAGCGGAAGCAAAGTCAAAAAAATCTGTGTTAGTAAAATTTACAAGCAGTATTAACAATTCCAGCAATATTAATTTATTCCCTTATTCCTAGTTGACAAAATATTCTGCATAGTTAAGGAGACACATTATAAATGTAGTTGACAAACCGTAAGAAACTTACTACACATTTATATTTTTCACTGGTTCTATCCCCTACTGAGTACTTCTTTAGTTGCAGGAAAGTTCTTTCGCGCGAATGGATTTAAGTTCGACCGCATTCCCTATTTACCCTCTAGTAAGTTCATTTGTATGGAAATTAGGAAATAATTTTTTGGAGAATAATCCCTTAATTAAAGGCTTTAGATGAACAATGGTATATGAAATGAACGAATGATTATTTATTATTAGATACTTCATCTCAGACTTAAATTTGTTCCTATTTGCGAATATTAACCTTTCTTTTCTAATAAAATGTTCTTTTGCAATAAAATGCTAGTATAATTTGGATTGCATGAAGTAATCTAGGTTGAATAAAGTATTTTTTCATATGTACCTTTGAGTGCTCTGGTATGTTTGAAGAAAAAAAGGTGGAATTACAGGCAGGGTAGGGGAGGTTTTGTTGAAGTTTGACTTAGAGTATCAGAATTTTTACTAAACAAACTAGCAAACAAGGGCATTTTTTACATGTTTCACGATTTGACTAACGTTACTACTTGTTAACTTAACTAGTACTATCCCTATTTATCATTCCTCCCCTTAACCTATCTGTTTTCCTCCAGATTCTAGACAAAGTGTTTTTATAGATGCAATATTTGTTGAGCAAGGCGAATTTTTAGTGTTTGAACAACATAACCCAGTGTTAATGATTAATTTTGAAATCTCTAGGCAGTTCTTTAACTAGTTTATTTTTTGCATTTTGTTTTGCCAAGCTTGTGATTAAGACAAAAAGTCTGGCTTCTGTATTTCTAGGAAAGTTGTAGAAATACTGTTATTTAATAGATGAAACGCATAAGATCTTCTCGTTTTTTGCTGTATCTTCATGCTATAAAAAGGACCTTGAAATAATATTCACGAATAAAAAATCAAATTAAATTTAAACAGCAAATAAAATTCTTGAACATTATTGGCACTTCAATTTCTTCACAGAGAGCGCTTGCGGATACCAAATGTGCCATTTGGAAGTCAATAACATTCCAAATATGAAAATGTTCAAGCCATATGCAATTAAAGCATTCGCAAATTATTTAAAGTGACATGCGACCCAATATTAAATATATAAAAACAGTGCAATTTGAACAAGAGGATCTTTTCGACAGTACACAATGTTCAGATTTACAATTGTAGATTATTTTGACAGGTAGAACAAATGTTTAGTATTTTAAAAAAAGAAGCATGGTTACTGAGTGTCCATTCTTATCACAGAGATATTTTGAAGTCCGGTTAAGCTTTGAGGTACTACTAATGTTGCTTACAGTACTAGTATTACAGTACTCGTATTTTGATTTAGTTCGGTAAAATCAGACAAAAAAAAAGGGGAATTTTTCACTTACCTTATTAGAGCCATACATACGGGAGGACGACTTGAAAATTAGCGTTTTGTTAAGCAGGAATTTATCAAGAATACAAACTTTGATTCTGCAGTTGGAGACTAAAAAGTGACTAGTTTTAAATTTTCCAAAATAAGAATGGTGGGAAACAAGTACTATATTGAACTCTTATGAGAAAATATGATAATCTCTGCCTTGTTTTACAATTTTTGATGTGTGGTTTATTTCATCTTAATCAGGCCTTTGACTTCAGCTTTTCTATTGCAGGTTTAAAACAAACTCATCTAATCTAGGCCACATACATTAGATATATACTGAACAAACTGCCGACTTCTTTTCACTAACAAGACCACGCTTTCTTAGAACAAATTTATATTTGAGATGTATCTTATAAGTAAGATATTTGACAATCACTTCAATAATTATATTATACACCGCGATGCAAAAGTTTAGACAAATGGCAAATGGATGAATAAAAAGAAAAATATTTAACGAAATGCTTTCAAATTTCTACTGCAGGTACAAAATATGGTCCCAAATACGTGCCTGTAGTTCTTAAAAATATAACTGGAATAAAACTTTGGACATTGCAAAAGACATTTTTTTTCATTGTTGCAAAAGTTTAGACAATAGTCAAATTTTATACAAATATCCCTTGAAATGTGATCGGTGGAGGAAAGGCGGGACTTTATTGTTCGAATATAAAGTGCAGAGATTGCTGAAAAAATAATCAAAATCTCAAAAGCTCTGTAGTTCTCGTGTACAGAAGACGAGAAAGTTTGGAAGTCGAATTTTGAAAATGAACCACTTCATTAATTTTATGTCTTTTAAATCGGCTCTAGTATGGTAGTACATTGTTTTTTACTTTGTGGAGAGAATATTCAGACTTGCGTATCGATCAAAAAGACCAACAAAAATTATATTTCTTAAGGATGAAGGAATTAAAAAAACGGCTCGAACTGACAATTCGCCCCTTAATCCTACAAAACTTCAACTTGGGTCAAAAACAGCACGTGACAGCATAAGTAGATGAACAACTGAATCGGAATGCATAAAAAAAAAAAAACAAAGAATTGTGCCTGAGCCTTTTCGGACAGAGGGTCCCAAATAAGCCAGATTTTAATGTGAAAAGCAGCATATGTATCATCGTGACTAAAAAATGAATGGTACTTTCTTTGATAAAAATTATTAAAACTAGAATGTCCTAGATGGCTTATAATTATTTTCTCGGGACTTGAGAAATATCCAATGATCATATGCTGTGCTGCTTTTACCATTAAAATCTGGGTTGTTTGGGACACTCTGTCCGAAAAGGCTAAGCACAATTCTTTGTTTTTTTTACGCATTCCGATTCAGTTGTTCATCTACTTATGCTGTCACGTGCTGTTTTTGACCCAAGTTGAAGTTCTGTAGGATTAAGGGGCAAATCGTCAGTTCGAGTCGTTTTTTCAATTCCTTCATCCTTAAGAAATATAACTTTTCTTGGTCTTTTGATAGATACACATGTCTGAATTTGCTCTCCACAAAGTAAAAAACAATGTACTACCATACTAGAGCCGATTTAAAAGACAAAAAATTAAAAAAGTAGGTTCATTTACAAATTTCGGCTTCCAAACTTTCTCAACTTCTTTACACGAGAACTACAGAGCTTTTGAGATTTTGATTATTTATTCAACAATCTCTGCACTTTATATTCGAATAATAAAGATCCGCCTTTCCCTCACCAATCGCATTTCAAGGGATATTTGCATAAAATTTGACCATTGTCTAAACTTTTGCAACAATTAAAAAAAAAAAATGTCTTTTGCAATGTCCAAAATTTGGTTCCAGTTATATTTTTAAGAACTCCAGACACGTATTTGGGACAATATTGTGTACCTGCAGTAGAAATTTCAAAGCATTTCGTTGAATAGTTTTCTTTTTATTCATATATTTGCATTTTGTCTGAACTTTTGCATCGCAGTGTATAATATTTTTCAAGTAGACATTCAAAATTGTTTTTCACACACACGTTCACTCGCACACATGTAATTCGTTTTTAAAATATTAAAACAAACAAATAAATAAAATCCAATCGGAATTTTGTTTCAAAGTTTTCATTAAAATCTAAGAGCAAAGAAAAGAGTCTTTCCAGCTGTTCTATTTCATTGGAGCGATTTCTAGAGATTTATTGACAAATCCGTTTCCTTCCATCTTGAGGAACACAATGATTTCTTACAACTCATTCGCAAATGGGGCTTGTTTTAAAACAATTCGTTTAATTTTTGTTGTCAGTCAAGTGAAACCTTTTTCCAGGATAAACTGTTCTCGAGGAAAGGTTTTCGAGCCACCGAGCGAAAAAATCCACATAACAAGTCGGAATCAAACAACCCATCATTACATCCCGATAAAAGGAGGGGGACATTTCAGACCCAGTTCAATCAGGTTCGGAACGAAATTGTTAGATCAAAGCACAAAGAAAACAGGCTACAAGTAAAAGTATGAGGGAGAGGAATTGCTTGACATCGAATACTGCTGTTTGGAAACAATAAAAAAGGGGGGAGAAAAAAAGAAAAACAAAGTGCCAGAAACTTTCCGAGCGAGTCAACAAGGGCCATGTCTCTTCCTATCGTCACTATCGATTGATTCCATGCCACCCTCCCAATCTTCGGAAGGCCTATTCGTCTGAAGTCACGGCAGAGACACAAATGTTCCTTGATCTTCCACTTCTTCTTTTCGGCCTCTTCCTTGTCCCGTTCTGTTGTCTTCTCTCAAGACCCTCATCGAAGGTAGATTTTCCTTCGATCTGCATTTCCCCGGATTGTTTTGTTTCTCGAGCCTCGCTGCCGGAGAGTTTGCCACTGATATTATCAAAGGAGTCCCAATTTCCAGCCCTCCCCTACTTGAAAGAGGAGAGATACTGTCCAAATAACGGGCTGGAGTCGAAAAATGAAATTTAAATTTTCTAGAAGAATACTTCCTTGCTACTTTAGAATTCATACGTTTGTTTTCGGCATGGAGGAAGCTGATTTATTTACGATGGTATTTTAATGAAAATATAACGTCTTCATTTTATTTCGAACTAAATAAATGATTCAGATTTTCTTGTAGATTTATTTTTTACAGGTTTTTGTTAAGAGGAACGATGAAAAGTGCAGAAAGCGCGTGTATATTGATAATGTTTCCAAATTTTATTGTTCTGTTAATTGACGTTTAAGTTATTTGTTTACATACAATGTTTGCTTCAAAAGATTGTATACTTTTTGTTAATACCGTTTGTCTATTCCCTATTCGATTTCGTAAAAAAATCATAAGCTGACCATATTTTTTCCAGAACCCTTCATCTATTAAAAGAGGCATCCAAAGAATCAGTAAACTGTACTCTTGGTCAATTCAGCGAAAAATATATCGGAGCAGGTGAAAGGGGCAATGTGTTTATCATACTCCTCTGCCGGCTTTGTGTTGTTTTTGCGAGAATGTTCTTTACTCTTTCAATGCAAGATATAGGCTTTAGCAAAAATGTATAATCAAAAATAAAAATTTAAGAACTTATTAAGAAAACCACAAATACGTATTTTGCAGCAGAATTTTTTCGCAACAGAGAGTTATAAGCAACTAGTATTTAGACGAAAAAGCATTTTCATATGCTGATGTGCTATCTAAATGATTTTTACCGATGCAGGGACGTCATTTCAAGTTTTTCCGGGGGGGGGGGGCAAAGAATCCGACCACAATGCAATTTCATTGGACAACATTAAAAACCACTCCCACTTATATGTAAATACATTGATTTCTCAAAGTCAGGGGGGGGGGGCAATTGACCCCCCTTGACCCCCCCGAAATGACGGGCCTGTACCGATGTAATCATCTGATATGAAACGGAGATACAGCTATGGTATGAACAGAAGATTGAGTGAGCTATCCAGAAACCGAAAATGTGCAGTCATAAAAAAACAAGAATTGTGTACCCACTTCTTTCTATTGAAAACAATTACTTCCAAAAAATGCACAATTACAAGCAAATTTCAAAAGCTTCTTCAAGAAAGCAACAAATCCGTATTTATTTGTAGTATTTTCTCCTAGTAAGAAGTGTCGTCAGCTACTAGTATTCAAATAATATACCAAAAAAGCTGTATTCATGTGCCAATGTACTGTCTAAATGATTTTCGCAAAAGTAATCATCACCTGAAATGAAACGGAGACAGAGCTATGGGCATGAACGGACGATTGAATGAGCGATCCAGAAACCGAAAATTTACATTCATAAAATTACAAGAATTGCGTACGTACAGGTTCCATTTCTTTCAATACAAAATACATGCTTCTGCTAAAATGCAATTAAAAGTAAAATTTTAAGAGCTTAATAAAGAAAACAACAAATCCGTATTTGGTAGTAGTATTTTCTCCTGATAAAAACAATGTCGTCAGCAACTAGTATGTGGATAATATATAAAAGAGCTGTGTTCATGTGTCAATGTACTGTCTAAATGGTTTTTACTAAAGTAATCATAACCTGAAATGAAATGGAGATAGAGCTATGGTCACGAACGGACGATTGAGTTAGCTATCCAGAAACCGTTGCTGCATAAATTTTCGAGTGAGTAGCCAACTCTTATCGAAACATCTCAACGTGAAGGCATTAATTAATCTCGGAAACGTGTCCGGTCAGCATTTCTGCATGGGAGAACTTTCGATACTATTCGGCGTATAAATATGCATTCTTCCACCGCGATGAAGGACGATTTCAAATCAAGTGGCACCCGTCAACATTTACATCTATTTTAGAATCTGAAAACCAGTTCTCGAAGCTGGTAATGAAACTCAGGCGAAAATTTTGCTAAATTCAGATGTCGTGATACGCTAGTAACATATTTAAATTATGGCAAAGTTTAAATTTTCAAAATCTTGTAGAGATGGCTATTTCCAGTACTAATACAATAGCCAGAGTTAAAACGTTATTTTTTGTTGAAGAATATGAGAGCCAATCAGATCACTGCTTCTGATTACGAATAAGAAAACTGAAGTCTGATTATTCGTATAATAGAATATGACATATTGTAAATATTTTTATTAAACACTTTTCAGTATTAAAATTGAAGCAACAAATATAATCAGATACAAAGAGATGTTGGAAGTGATGTTCAGAAAATCAGTTATGATTAAATGTTTTTACTGCAAGAACTTAACATTCATCTAACTTCTATATCTATAATATCATATATATATATATATATAACTATCTATAATCTTAATAATATATGACTACTAATGTTGGACAGAACATTGTGTAATTATTCTACATTGTAAATAACTTTAAATATTGCTGAAAATAGTTCTTACATAATTTTAGGTTTATGTTTTAATTAAGTATATATCCTTAGATTCCAATAGTACGCACCACCGAATATATGTAATTCCTTTTGGAAAAAAACGAATACTTGTGCGATGATCTTGTAAACAATAATCGAAAGTTTTTTCCCGGCGTTTCAAGGTAGTAAACGTTCATGCAGAAAGATCCTTCTCAACCCAATCTAGCGACCAAACTTATAAACTATTGTTATATTCTCACATTTATTACTTTGGGAGGTTGATTAAATATTTACAGTATGTTTTATGGCACAAATCATTAATTATTTTATTATACCGCTGTGATTGTGATTATTTTTGTATTTTCATTTATCAATCTAACAGAAAAATAATTGAAATTTAATAGAGCCATTATTTATGGTTAATTTTAGTAGGTAACAGTATCAGGTAAAAATTAAAATATCAGGAAACATATGGTTTTGAAATGGAACAACATGTTGGCTCAAAAGCTATATATTCTGGAGAATAACGCGCACACACACACAATATATATATATATATATATATATATATATATATATATATATATACATATATATATATATATATATATATATATATATATATATATATAAAATCGTAGTTGATGAAAGTATCGCTGTCAATCAGACTATACGTATTTGACAAGAAAAGACGCCTGAACCAAGTGGACCAATACAACAGAAAGAAAATCTCACTGAGCTTTTGGTTCATGGAGAGCAGGCAAGCCACCAGCGATAAGTCTCATGATAATCTAGACTTTCACTTCATATTTCTCGCTCCGGCTGATGATGTGTAAAGCTGTCAACTCTAAATGATCAGCCTGCTTTCTCTCCGAATAATTCGAAATACAAATGCTTGCAGCCACGCTTGCAAACGTTGCTATTTTATTTCCAATCGCTTATTTCGGTGGTCAGAGAAAATAACAACCGTCTCCACAATGAAGGAAATAATGAATCTATATATTACGCAATCTGTGTATTTTTTATGAATTTTCTCATCACTAAATGAAAGAAAAAACACGCTTCTAAGTAATAAAACAAAAATTTCATAAATGAGTGACTTTGTTAAATACACGTGAGTCTTCAATTTCAGTTAGTTAAACATTACTGCTTGATTCATAGTAGTTCTTAGCTCTGGTGTACTTTACGGGTGCTTAAACGCAGAGCATCCAAGACACAGCACCAAAGTATGCTCAAAAATACAAACATTGTGAGAGAAAGGCAAAGAGTTTTCTTTAACTCTTGAAATGTGGCTTGTAGCTCATTAAAGTTCGGAAAACAGAACTTTTTTGACATTTTTTGCATTTGATTTTTAATCAACTCATTTGTCATTCATCCATTAAAATTTATTTATTTGTCATTTAATTTATTAATTCATTCATTCGCTTGAAAAAAATAATTTAAATGATCGAATAGAAAACATATCATTAAAATATTTTAAATATAACTTTACCAAACTGATTACAGCATGTGACGCGATGTGATAATTTTCCACTTTTACCTGAAGGTAGATAATTTACGTCAAAAATGTAAAATAACATTTCAAAACGAGTTCTATCATAAAGTACAAAATTTTCTCTTTATATACCGTAATTTTCAAAATAAATTTCATTTTTTTTTCATTTTGAAAAATGCAAGTATGTTAGCTATTTTACTCTGCCGGACTTTCTCTTACGTAAACACTGAGGAATCAGAAGTGGTGTAGGTGTTTTGTCATTGTCGTTTTATATGCCTTAAATAATTAAGTTATGTTTTTACTTTTGGATTAAAAAGTTATACAGATGAAATTGATAACAACAGTAGAAAGTGATGGACATTAATAAATTTCATCCGATACTCTATGTGATGCACCGAAAAGAAACCGATCCCTGCTTCTGTCTCCAATAAATCCGTCACCTATGATCTTTAAAAAAACTTTGAATAACCGCAAAATATACTTTTTCTCCCCAAGAACGACAACCACCTTAAAACTAATGCCAGAATAACGCACGAAAAGAAAATTTGTCGAAATGTAAGCGTCAGAGAAAAAATAAAACGACTCTTATTTATTTTCATTTTCAAAACGTACCTCCCTACTCGGAAGGTCGCTGTTTGCTGATAGTTCGACGCTGTAACTCAAGTTTTTTCAGGCTGAATACAAGTCGTTGATTCGAAAATAGAAATCTTTCAGCCGGGGGCGCCTATGAGGAATGATCCGTAAGCCAAAGACACGACATTCCAGAAAGGGAAAGGGGAGCGTAATTAGGTTCAACGAATCCCCTTCACGGTGGTGTTTAAATCGAGTCATGTCGGTCCAACTCCCCTATTCACTTAAAAATTTAAAAGAGAAAGTATTCGTTTAGTTTTTTCTTCTTCCCTCCTCTCGGCTGAAAAGTTATGCTACGATGGATTACATTTTATTACAAATTCTTCGGCAAGAGTTTTTAACTGCTCTCTTCAAGCAATTTGAGCGGAAAAAAAGGAACAGCAGTTATTACTTTTTTACCAGTAATAAATTGCGTTGAAATAGTATAAAAAAAGACACATTTGTACCAAAAATTGCAGCCATGATTTTCGAATCTTGAAAATGCATCTTATTCACTAATATACAAAGTTACGTAAGAATATATTTCGCTAATTTTTGCTGTCATATTTCTAGCCTCCCCCCCCCAAAAAAAAGAAAAGGTTCTTGGGGCTTCAAAGCCTGTTCGGTGTAATTTTCGAGGTGAAATTTGTGCAATATGCCTTTCTCAATTAAATTAGCCATTTATTGAGATTTTATAAAGTAAGCGAGAGTCCATCTTTTTCTCGAACTCTCTGTGTAAATACTATGGGAAAAAGATACCTCCAAAAATGTTATAAATAGAGAACCTCAGCAGAATAACTATCTTACTTTCTTTGGTAAAACCTTCCTTGAATCTGCACATGCTTCAGGTCTTTTCTGATTATATCAAAATATGGGTGACAGGACAGATAATAATAAGTGGTAAACATAACAGGGCATTTTGAATTATATTAAACGAAGTAGAAGAATGCAAATTAGAAATACAAATCAGTGCCAAAAAAAGTCAAAGTCTCAGTTTCAGGATAAAAAAAAGTTATTAGCAACAAAAATTAAATACTCAAAAAAAATAAAATAAATAAATAAAATTAGTATAAATTATATGTACGGAATTAGAGGTGTTTTTCACTATGTACTCATAGGTTTTTGCACTTGAGAAACATTTCTGTGCGAATAATATTATAGAAACCCGCACCAACGACCTTCTGTGTTGCATCATTTGTCTGCTCTATTTGAAAATGTGCCAACTATTCTTGTTTTTCTTACTACTTGGCACAAGTTTCTAACAATCAGAATCTCCGAGAGAAGAAAAAAAAATCACTAGTGTGGAATTTATTTTTACTTTAATAATATAAGTTTAGAACTTATGTCAACGCATTTAACTCGAAATACTAATTCCGTACTGGTTGGATTTGAGAGGGTGAAAAACTGTCTGAAAAATAAATCCTAGTTTTTGTCTTTTTAGTATAGTAATTGATGAGGGTTAAAATGAATTGCTCGAATAATGCATCTGAATAGATGGTTTGACTTAAAACTTTCAGATGTGAATATCAGTTTGATTTAAATTTCAAAATTTGCATATGAATGTGATACATCGAGGTTTTATCTCAGATATTGTTTGCCGAGCATTTTGTCTATGCCTTCTGGTAAAATCATCAAGTTTGCAATGCATAAATTACAAACCATTTTGCTGCATGTAATATTCTTCATTGGGCGCCGCTGGCTAATTCTATTGATGCTTCACATGAAGCGCCATTTCCCCAACGAATCTCGTATAAATATTGCTAATTTTTCATCATATCTTGTTACAACTGTAAAATGCCTCGAGTGGTTATACGTAAGACCTTCTTGATTAACAAATAGTTATTAAATAATGAAATTATGGTTTTCGTGCCTTAAGCTTTTATCCGCTGTAGTATGTCAATTTTTCTGATATGATTGTAAAGACTCGATACTTATTTTGTAAATATATAATTACATATTTCCGTTTTCAAATCCATAGACCATAGCGAAGCTGAGTTTTAGAGCTTCCATCATCCAGTGAATTTGTTGCCAATCAGAAAGCATAAAAAGACTACTTACACACACACACATACTATATGTTTATATATATAAGAGTACGACAAATCATGGGCTACTAGTAAAACATATCTTGACTTTAATTCTTTGTGAAGGAGAGAGAGGAAAATAAAACACGATTACCTTTTCAATGTAGCGAAATCTCACTCTTTCTATTATCTTAAAAACTGCAAATAAATCAATGTGAACATTTTCAAAAGTTAGGTTTTTCAATCATCTACATTTTATGATTCTTTTCTGAAGAGCATAATATTAACATTCGACATAAAACCGATGTAAAATAATTAAATAGGTAAGTACTTTGAAATTTAACTGAGAATTGCAGACTTCAGCTATTTAGTCACCAATTAAGTTAAGAAGACTCTCCATTTAAAAGAAAGTCCATTTAATGGAGTTTTATTTCTCCCTATAGAAAATAATTTATGTACATTCTGTCTTTTTATGACTGAATTTTTTTAAATATTGCAAACTATTTGTTATTTAAATAAGTTAACTAATTTCAGAAAGCATATTCAATTTTTTCCTACATTGAATAAAATGGGGGGAAATGCATAGTGCTTCAATTCATATTTCTTGAAAAGCAAAAGATTAAGAAGTTCAGAAAAAGCTTAGATAAAATCAAAATAATAACTTATATTCAAATGCTTTGATATTTTACACTTTTTGTTGAAATCCTATGTAGCGTAGCATTAGAATCAAGTATTAAATATTTCATACCTGATTACGCTCCATTCACATTAAACACTTTTTTAGTTTCACCGAACAAGTTCTTTTTGTCTACGTGCTTCTAACAATGTTTTTGAAGTGCACCACGATGTTCTTGAGACATTTCTTTTTAAGTTCGGTAATGAAATCATTTCGCTCGAAAACAAGCAAAATCAAAACCAATATTTACAGGGAAGCTTTTATTTTTTTTTGCGTGTAGCTTTTTATTTGATGTTTTTCAAAACAATAATCTACTCAGTTCAAACTTTTTCAATTCTGTATCGCCTATTCAGCAACTCATCTTTGGTAAGGCAGCAACGTGATGAAAAGAAGAAAAATATTTCCGCAAATGCTGCGGTTTTTTTTCCATTTCTCTCTGTTCTATCCATAATTGAAAGTAAGAATTCTCTTTCGATGAAGTAAAATAGCCGCTATCGCGGCCTTGTTTTTTAGCAGCATCAGCTTGCGGGTCAGAAAAAGAAAGCAGCAATCAGTAAATAACTTAAGAGCGAATGGACAGAGTGGGAAAATAGATACAAATAACTTTGATAGACGGCAACTTTTATTTTTTTTTTACGGCAGACAACAGTATTACGCGATAAGTCTCTGAAGATAGAGAAAATACTAGTATATATTGTCCTTAAGCTGTTGGTTTGAGTTTTTTTATTCAGGGAGAATTTATCTAATTATCATTTAGCATATATTGAATAGAAATATCTTAGATTAATTAAACTGATTTGTTTCGAGTTGAAACCCCCCCCCCCCTTGATTATCTCAAATTTGAATTAGGAATTTATTGCATGCGTTTCGGAGTTACAAGAAACTTTTTCAATTTAACTACATAGCAACTAGGCAGTAACCCAGTTCTCTTGCTGATAACTATACCATATACCTATTATAGCAAATGTTGGTCAAACAAAGTTGGATTTTTTCAGTGTTATAAGTTTCTACAGCATAAAAGACAATTGGAATGATTCCCCCCCCCCCCCGTTCTTCTCTTTTAGAAGTAACATTCTTCTAAATAGGTTATAATGCTCGGACTTACCTTTGTACATCAGATATCTTAATACGCATTCTATAATGAAATGAAATGACTGTAGTCCACAATGATATATTGAAATATGGTTGAATACGATAATAATTCTGACGTATTCTTCGAAAGTGTACCACAGAAGTTTTAAACTATTATTTTCATCTTTTACCACTAATCTTTAAAATGGGAACATGTAACTAGTTTTCTTTTGCTAAGTGTTTTAGTGTATTTTCTACTGTGCGGTACATATAACAATGAATATCAAATTAAATTTATTGATCATTGCATTATTACATAGCATTAGGGTTTTAAATAGCTAATGTGTGCATATAAGACACGCAAGAAAGCCGTGGTAAAAATAATGTTGAGCTTAAGAAATGCGCTTAAAGATAATAGCTTTCTTCCAAAGCTAGTTTCAAAGCCTCTAGTTCCCAACCCCACCAAAGTGTCAAAAAAAAAGTAAAAAAAAAAATATTTTTCATTAGAAAACATCAAAGTATTCCCGCAAGACAAAAGGTGACATCTCACCAAGCAGTTACCCCCGAAACAATAGCAGTTTCTTAGATTTGATCAAGTCAAGACCAGAGTGCTATAAATAAAAAATATCCCAGGCGCCTCCAAGAAAAGTTTCCATTAGATTCCTCTGTGATGAGTGCACTCTGGAAAGGGTTGGAGCCCCTTCCCGCTGACCATGAAATATTGAGTAGTAGCGGGGGCCTTGCATTATTGACGGATGTCTCGGCAGACCCTGCTTTGCACACTTCTTCATCAAGAAAGGGGAGGAAAGATAATCGGATTTTCGGCTTGTAAATGGCGGTTTTTTCTCTCTCCGAAATCGTACTCTGATTCATTCCTTATGCTAATGATACGTGGTACGCCATTTGGCGGCCGTTTATGACTTGATTTTACGGTCAATTCAATGCCTGTGCGGTACCTGCGACCTATGAGTCAGGACTTATGCGCGAGATCATTCGTTTTTTCTCGCGCTTTATTCATAGATATGGACGGCTGTTATAAAGAGAGCATTTTTGTTTTTAAATTGAATCGGTAGTTTTGAAAGAAGAAGCTTTATTTGAATTAATACGTGAATTTCACTGTTCCATAAAATTTTATTGTGCGCCTTAAAAATTAAGAGAGAAGCGTTTTAGTGCAACGAAAGAAATATTTTCTTAAATACTACTTTGTTTTTTCTTAGGGCAGAAATTAGTTACTAGAAGGTTACTAATTCCTGCTCTCTGGAATTGGACTGTTAATTCCAGCAAGTTCAATCATTGGCTTCCCAAGTCACACGATTCAACTTCGGCGAATGGGAAACACGTTTTACGTGAAACTATTGAAAGACTCCCGATTTTAACCAATACTTTGTTTTAAAATATGCACATGACTTGGGATCTTTGTTTCAAGAACTGAAAGCTTCACTTCCTCCACTTTTTATCCCTTCTCAATGCGTTTGTGACCTTAGTACTATAACTTAGAAATAACTTATTGTTTATCGTTAATATAAAAGCACTGTGGATATTGTAGTTATAGTTTAAAATTCAAAGTAAAATGACCACATTGTTGAAGAGGAATTTTTTTAAAAAGAAAGCCGTAGTCCACTGTTTTGGAGTCTAATGGATTAATTGGTAATGAATGGGGCACTTTTTTTTCTTTTTTTTTTTCAAATGCTTAGGAGAGTTTCAATGCTCATTCCGCAACATTAGAAAAACTCCAAAGCTTGTAAATAATCAAATGTAATAAGCAACTACGAGTTTTCATTAATATATTTGCTGCACCTGCTTGTGCTTCAATGAGAAAGATGCACAAATTTTCATTTTTATTGTAGTGGAACAATAAAAGAGCCAAACAGGTTCAAACATTTATTTTCGAATTTACCTATTTTTCTGTGAGTTGTTACTGGAATGCCATTATGAAACTACTATGAGTTACCATTAGCATATTTAAGACTCACGCTTGCATTTCAAAAGAAACATGAATAATTTTTCATTCTTATCGCAGTTGAACAATGAAGTTGTAAAACATATTGAAAGATTTGCTTTTGAGTTTATCAATTTTTTTCTGTGATTAGTGACTGAAATGCTGCAAAAGTGAAATAATAAGCGGAATAAAGAGAAATAAGGAATTATATGTAGAATGAAAATATGATCTTGTGGAGAGTATAAGTGAAAAGTCTTATATAAAGACGATCTTTATTAAGTAGAGTAAGTAACACTGAGCACTCAAGGGGTTTGTGTTGCTTTGCTAGGAGAAAGCAACGACAAAAAGAATTCAACTAAACAAAAAGAAAAGACGGGATCAAAACAGAGCGCTGAGATAGGAAGAAAGAATAAAATCGATGGAGGCAAAAAACAAAGAAATGTCGGCTGAATAGTGACAGACGCTGACAGATGCAAAGAAACGCATATTAAAATAGATATATTTAGAAACATAAGCGGCATGAAAATATTAGAGCTTGTACTTTCCACTAAGAAATTCATTTTTACTGAGAAATAAAAAACAATAAAAGTTTCTGTAGTAATTAGGGACATCATATAGAGTGACAAGCTATCTTTTCAAGAAAAATACTTTGTTTAAACATTATTCTTTTGAGTAATATTTTCCTTAAATTATTTTGTTTAAACTCCATATTTGTTAAAAGCGTTAAACAATGCTCCACATTTATTCCTAACATTAAACAATAAGTTACTCTAGAAAACTAAAATTGATTTATAACTCTGCGAGCAATTAAAGGGTCAGTTATTACTGAGCGCATTTTTATGAGTTCGCGAATTTCCTTAAATGCATCACATCAATCATTGACTCCGTGCTTCGGGACAAATGGCTTTGCTGATTTTCAGTTTTCTTTGCTGATTTCCATAATGCTTTTACTGAAGCGTTAAGTTCAAGATAAGAGTGTTGATTTGAAAATGCAACATCAAGATTTTGAATTCGGGAAAAAAAATAATCTAGCGAATGAGCAACGCATGAATACACACAAATAAATATCTAAATATTGCTGAAAAGCCACGAAGTGCATGTATAAGAAGCAGATTTAGAGATATGACTGCATCTAAAGCTCTATGAGAGAGAGACATTTCCTGAATTTCCGCACCAAATCTCTCTAATAGCTTGAAATACTAATGCTGAATATATATTCTCTCAAACCGGAAGATTATGCCGCTTACTATGGCAATAAAGCCTCTGCAATTAGCGCTAAACGGCCACTGCGAGAAATAACTTTCTCATCTCAGTTCAAATCAAATACGAAATAACTTATAGACGGTAACAGTATTTGTAATTCGGGCTCACTGAAAGCTACCGAAAACATTTTCCAAATACAATTAACGTTTTCGAATAAACGTTTATATTTTGTACTTACTCATCATAGGGACTAGTATTTGAACCATAAAGCTTTAAGATTTTATCTCTACCCAAAGCTACTGCTTGTCTCCCGTGAACACAAAAGATTCAGGTTTCTCCAGAATATTTCTCAATCATTATAATTTTTGAAGTCGTGCATTTGTGTAAGTTTTGTAACTTGAATAAACTGAAAAAAAAAAAAAAAATCAAAGGCTTTCTCCCTGCTAATATTCTCCTGCAGCGAAGCCTCAGTGATGCAATCGGCTAGCACGCTCGGTTGTAAGTCGAAAGGTTGGTGGTTCAACCTAACCCGTGAGATTTGTATGTTTTCCAGTGTTTATATTTCTTGAATTGTTAATCACTACTAAATGTCGTATCTACAGGAAAATTACACATACCGTAATCAAAGTATACGTTAAAAAGTTTTAAAAAATATATTTCACTAGCATACTTTAAGTTTAAATGACAATTTTTTAAATTTAGTTAAAAGTACTCTTTACCTGAATGTGAAAATGTGTTCAAGTTAGGAAATTTCCGTATCTTTTTACATTATTGCAAGACGCTTTATAATAACTCATGTTTATTTAGGCGTGGGAAGTTTAAAGTAGTTTTTATTTTTTAACCAAGCCGTCATGGGGGGCTGGAGGAGAAGAGGAGCAGTCTAGGACTGACAGATAGAAGCTATGCTTATATTGACTCACATGAAAGCTCGTAATTTTGAAGTTGATTATGTGAAATTCATTACTTAAACTGTATAAGCTGAAACTTAGCTTACGCTTTTCAATAAAAGCATAGCTTCTGCCGGCCAATTGCGCGACTTTTTCTTTTTTAAAAATTGATTATTTTTATCAACCTTATAACTTTTATTCTTTAAACTATAGCCATTCAGCATAACTTGCCAGCCATGCCAGCTTTTGCGTCATTATCTACATACTGAGTGGCGCAGCGATATATTTTTCATGGGGTTTTCATCTGAAATTTGTTTAAATTAAAGGTCAAGAGACACATTTTATGCCCTTTAATGTGTGTTCAATTTTGTCGCTTCTTGGAGAAGGGGTATAAACCTCTATTTCTTTTTTGCTTACGCCATTTTACACACTTTAGAAAGCTTGACTTTAAAAAAAAACCTAGATTTTCATTGTTGAACTCTCCCTATAAGGTTATTAATTAGGTTTTCACTCTTCACTTGAAAAAAAAGTACTTCCACTCAGCTAATTGTAATGTTCAATAACTCTGAATTTACTATCGGGAAGCTATTTTTGAAACTGTTTAAAATGCTCTTTCTAATTTGTAATGCTTCATGCAATGTTATTAATGATAGGCATCATGTGGCACTGTGAAGGGCAAAGGGGAGCTTTTAAACATTCAGAAATTTTGTTTTCATGCACAAAGTTGCATTACATTAAAAAAAAAAAAAAAAAGAAAAAAATATTTTGTATCCAACTTCTGACATGACTCAAAGTTACCCTGAATTGCAGGATAGCTTTAAACAAAGCTAGTAATTCATTTGAAATAAATTAAATAGTTTTTATTTCTACATTCTTCATATTTACACCATAGTTTAATAGTGTTTCTAATGGTTTATAGAAACAAATACAATAAAACTAGTGATATAATGTAAAATGGAGAAATTGTGTCTCACATTTACTCTGAATGATTATTTTTATTTTACATGTTTAAAAATAAAAAAAAAACTCTACTAAAGAAATAATGTATATCTCCAAATCTTGCCCATTAAAAATAATAGTAACAACAGAATGTAGCAGCTATGAGCTATTCTTTAAAAATAAAACAGAGAATCAAAAAGTTATTAAATTTAGAGTAAATCGGAAATTCCAGATAAATCTAATTGAGTTCATGAAATAGAGTAACAACGGCAAATAAAGAAAAGGTTGTTGCAAAAATTGACATCTAAAAGTCGTACCACTTGGCTTCACTCGGCTTCTGTGCCAACAATTTTATTCCCCTCAGGAGGGAAATAAAAAGTTTAATTTTACAACACACATAACCAGAATTATTTTTTGTTGCTCTTGCGAACAAGTACATGGAGATGGTGTAGAGTAGATCCACCTCCTAAACGACTGAGAGAGAGAGAAATAATGTTTCAGTGATGTCGGTCTGTAAATAGAATTTCGGCTGACAATAAGAAGAGAGTGGCTCAAAGGAAAAAAAAAAAAGAAAAGAAAAGCATGAATAGGTTGCGCGTGTGGGCGGCCCTACCACTCGGATAAGAGATCTTGAGTTCCGAGAAAAAGGGAAAAAGAGGATGGCTTTGTTCACGGATTAAGAAGCCCGACACAAACCAGTATTGTTTGCTTTTTTAAGTAAAGAATAAAAAAAATTAAGCTGTTGCAAAAAATGTCGGAGGCACGCACCCTAATTGGTTCTTAAAACCAATATTTGGCGAAGCTGCTCTATGGGCAAAGTATTTAAGTATTGTTAATACTACACACGTACAGATGATTACTGATCTTTATGATAATGGGGGGGGGGGGGTATTGTTTACGAAGAAATATCAGCTGATTTTCCTTTTTGGTTAGTTGTGATCGTACTTTCAAGGCATGTGTTCTTATTTTAGAACAATGGTTCTCACAACCGGCTCTACCCCCTATGATACGCGGAAATCTGTAAGGGTACTCGGTTATCTTCCAAAATATTTACAATATTATAACTTCAATGATACAAATTACGTAGCTTTTGATGAAGTTGATTCATCAAAATACAGATCCTCAACTATTAATTTTGAAATTGACGAAAAGGTTCTTATTTTATAAATGTTTTTTTTTTTTTTTACAAAATCTTTATTTACTGGAAACTGTTATGTACTGGAAACTATGTTTAGTGAGAAACTTCATTCTAACTACTACATATATTCCTCAAAATATAACTTTACTACAATACACGATGTATGATTGCTCATTTGTTTTTAAAATTTAGGTTCCAAAATCACCAAATATTTTAATAGAATATAGTATTTCGCATTTTTAAGGTTCAGGATAAGTACTCGAACAAACTTTGATCGAATGTGTCTCTATCGCGTTTCATTCATAACTTATCCAACTATGGCTAGCAACTGAAGATAAAATAGTTAATCTAAAATTAGTTGCATCACTTTTCCAAGGATTAAAAACAATAAAATTAATTTTATCAGCAGCAGGAACTAAGCGGAAGTCGGAAAAAGTCGAGAAACGATCTCGAGGTTATAGTTATTCGTAGAGATTTAGAAGTCATTTCTTCAATGAATGTTAAGTATGATACTGCAAGATTTACAAGACTTTGTGGCTTCGTTTCATTTTAAAAGCACTAAAATTTGAAGGTTTTGACAAATATTAATAACTTTGCTAATTTAAATTTAGTAATATAGCTAAATTATCATTCTCAATTGAAAGTAATAAGAGCTGCTTTGAAGGTTTTCAGTGCAGTCCAATTTGGACAGCGACTAAGGGGTAGACTAAAATGAAATGGGTGGACTATGTGGACTCTGATTTTGGTATCATTAACCCTTTAACTGTCAAGTCATTTTGATTTTTAACACTTTTCCAAGCACGAAACCGAGAAACAGTCGGGTTTGACAAAGAGATGAAGCCGAAATAAACGTCTCCCGATATGTATTCGGGTATAACAATACGATGCACTGAAAAAAAAATTACCCCGAGTAATACTCGGGCGTGACATTTTCGAAAACTAGTTGTGCCCGAGACTATCTCGGGCATGACAGTTAAAAGGTTAAAATCCAAAACTGGAGGTCCGCGGCAAAGAGGAGTTAATGGTGAAGATGATGATGAATATGTCTAAATTTAAGGTTTTACATTTTTTGATGATGTTTATAGAAACTGGAGGCAAGAAACATCACTGTAAAAATTTTGTGAAATCAAACAATCAATAAAAGCGGTGGCAGCATAGCTGCCTCCAATGTAATGGAGTAACTTTGCTGATAAAATTGGTGTAACGTAGCGTATCGCTCATAACGTTACACCAGTTTTATCAGTTAAGTTACTCCATTGCATCGGAGGTAGCTTTGGATGCAGAATGCTGCTACCGCTTTTACGGAGTAAGGTTGCACAATTTTTTTACAGTGATGCATAAGAATGAACATGCCAAGTCTCAAAAATGTATTAAGTGCCATTAAATCACAGAGGGAAAAATTGGTCAAAATATTGAAATTATTACACATTCTTCTCTTTCCTTCTTCTCTTATTCTTCTCTTTCCTGAAATTAATTATTAAGGCTTCAGAAATCAGCAAGATTCTCGTTGGATTGCTCCTCCCCCATGCTCCTTTAAGAACATTATGCTATAGTACATTTTAACTTTCTTGCTTTACAATGTTTTATTATGTCCCGTTGGTGTACTTGATTTTTTTCTGGGCAAAATGGTTGCACACTAAATTGAAACATATGTGATTCGCATCAATTTGACCTGTTAAAACGCTTGCTGTTTTAATTTCCTAAAAATTTCAATTTCTATCGCATCGTGTAGGTGTTTTAAAAGAAAGAGTGTAAAAAGGAACGGGATATTACTAATAGTGTGACGGTTTTAAGGAATAAATAGCCAGTACACCATTGAAGATCTTCTCGTAACTAATAGTTAGTCGCATCCGCCTCAACAAGCCAAAGCAATGTAAGTTAGCTTGATAAAGAATCCGGAAAAAAAAAAAGAAAGTTCAGCCAACTTATCTATGAAAAAGCCAGACTATATTTCTTCATAATCCTTGTTATTGTACCAAAAGATTTATAACATCTTGTTTGCTAATCAAGCATAAAGATTGTGTTCCTTTTTTAGATTTATGTTGCTTTGGTTATCAAAAGCTGTAAGACTTTATTCAGGCGTCTGAAATAAAATTTCCGGCCACACACTTATTTCCTACCAGCTTCCATTTTTGTTTTACTCATCCTAAATTCAACCAAGTGTGTGAAAGCAAAACATTAATCCTCTAAGAGGAAAGGAAGCTCAGAGATTAAGAAAAAAACAGAGAGGAATTCAACGATGTAATAAAATTCTTCTACCAAGATTATAGATAGTGTCTACATTTTTCTTCCGGAATTTGGAGGAATTTAAAGTTTTAATAAAAAGAAGAAAGTTTTTTTTTTGCTTTTATTAAACCTTAACATTCCTCGAAATTTTAATGTACATGAATTGTTTTACTCTTAAACAAAAGCGGAATAGATACATGAGTTAGGCTAGAGTAGGATTTTTAAATAATTTGCAAAGAAGGTATTTTTTTTCTTTAATCAATAACATATTAGTTGATCTTGTATAAATCGGTAACAAAAATGAGTTAAATCAAGAAATGGAGGAATAAATAATAATAGTATTAATTAAGAAATAAATAAATAAATAGAAATATAAAATTTAATAAAAGTAAGATGTAAATAACTATACAAATAAAGATAAATTAGAAAAGAATATTGCACTCTCAGGGAAATTTTAATCATGCGTAAATTTTAATTTAACTGCCGGAGTTCTTTTAAACAAAAAAATCAGAAAAAACTTTGGTTCACGAAAAGCATGTTTTTTAAAAATTCGATTGTTATGGCTATTTTTCACAGTTCAAAGTATATAACTTTGGCAACTACAGAAGACATTCAAACGTTTTTCTTAAAGCAGAAACCACTACGAACATAAATAAAAACTGCTTAATATGGTTTGTCTTTGCTTGAAATATCAAGAGCAGAACAAGATCAAAGCTCCCCTCCGCCCAAAAAAAGAAAATATTTCATTTATTCATTATTTTTTTTATGATCAAAGCTGAAAAGTGTACCGATTCACCCCGTTTTAACAAACATTAACATACATATTTTTATATACATCTTTTTAACCTCAGTGATAAATTTTCATCTGGGGAAAATTTATGTTTCGAATGTTGTGTTGGAATATTTAAAAATTGAAAAATATGCTTCAGGTGCAACATTTCGCATTACGCATACAGATAGGAAAAGTGTATTAAAAATAACTCTCTATGGTGTAATTATACCCATTGTGACAGAGACGAAATACTTCTTTCTTAGTACACTGTCATCAAGGGTACTAACAGCAAGGTTATATCTGATTCAAACGAGGTCAACGTGCGATCAACAAATTACAGTAACATCACGGTTTAATGGGGAAACATTAAATTCCAGTAAGTAAGCGGTTGACAACACAAAAGTGTGTTAGTTAAAGAAAACAGCCTTTGTCTATAACCAGCGGTGTCAGCTATACTGTAGAAAATGAACTGTTGTTCTTGCAGCATAATAATGGCAGCCGAGGTTCCAATTTAAAACTGTAAAATGCACAATACTGTAAAGATAGAAATTTTAGATTATTGCCGTAAAATTTAGCTGTATTATACTGTAATTAGCATATATATATTTACTGTAATTAGGTTTGCAAAAACAACAGTATAATACTGGCAGCAGAGGTTCCAGTTTAAAACTGTAAAATACACGGTAATAAACTGTAAAATTTGCAGTTTTGCAATTTATTATTGTAAAATTTGCAATTTTACAGTTTAGTACTGTAAAAGTAGAAATTTTAGTTCATTACTGTAAAATCAGCAATTTTTACAGTGTAGAAATCTATGCCTAACTTTCTTTTGCCGTCGCAAATGAGTGGATGAAAAAAAAATGGTAGCATGAATTTTGTAAGTTTTGTGACAGAATATTGATAAAAAAATTAATCAGAGCACAAAAAAGAAAATAAAAACAAACGATAATTTTGGAAAAAAATTAAAAGGAATGAAGTAAGAACTAATCCGCGATGAAAGCAGACAGTATATTTTTGAGATGAGTCCGGTTTACAGTTTCAGAAGGTGAAGTTTTCTGTGTTAGAATAGAGATAGTCATGCCAGCCTACATTAGACATGTCTGGCATCAGAAAAATAGCTAGTTTTTTTCAGAGAAATAGCTTGGCAAGCAAATACACCTTGAGCTTTTTTGGAGGAGTGGAATTCGCAAAAACCGTGAAGAGCATAATAGTAATCGATTCTATAAAAAATAAATAAATTAATTAATAAAAAGACAACTAAGAATGAAAAGGTAGATGAAAGATAAGGGAAGAGCTACACTCTGTTTTGATTTTCAGCATTCAAAATTTTTGAAATGTTATATTAAAAAATGAAAAAAAAAAAAAAACATTCTAATGTAATATCTTTTAAATACCAATTACTTAATTATTATTTTTTATTTTTTACGATGCTTAATTTTCATTAAAAACAATGAGAATGACATTACGCTTGACTAAATGTTTGAGGCATACTTCTTATTTTCACTCCCTGAAAGGTGCTTATGTAGGTGTCAAAATCATCTGTCAATTTTAAAGGGTGATTATAAGAAAAAAGGTAATCTCCAATGACACTGCAATTGATCTGCTAGGAACAAATATCCACAGCCTTAACTACGCATTGAATACGAAATAGCAGCATTTGCCAGCTGAGGTATTTATAAAAATACGCAATTTTATGGAGAAAAAAAAAATAAACTGCGATATATTCTCGACAAAAATCGAGCATTCCGCCGTTTTTGATACTTACGCTTTTCGAAGAAGAAAATATAACCTGAGAATAAAAGCGAGAACAAACAAGCACGCACATAATCCTTTTCGTTTACATTGAGTACATTCGAGCTTTTGTGCGCACGCGTTAAGTACTATTCATCGCGTAATCACGTATTAAATAGTATATTAGAAGTGATACAACTTCGTGGTTTTATCTGAAATGTAAGAAAGATCTCTTCAACTGATAATTCAAATCCATTATTCTAGAAATAGTTAATTATTAATGACTTTCGAAAAGTATGTTTTAAGGGAACGTATAACGACTTAATAATTGATTCGTTTAAACGCTTTTAGTATAGAAAGTAGCAACGCAAATTTTTACTAAGATCACATATTATTAAATATTGTTTTGGAACATATTGGCAGATTTTTGTTTTTTTGCACTTTACAAAATACACTACTGGTTTTGGCGTACTAATTAGTTTAAATTTACTGTTTCATAAATCATAGCGAGTTTAAAATCTTATTTATGGTTTTCTGTTAGTTTGAGAATTTATTAAAAGTTTATCAAAGAAGCAAACTAATCTGGAGAGGGTGGGGGGATTAGATAGCTTTGGTAAGTATTATTTTTGTATTAGATTAAAGGACGGACTGATTGAGGGTGAAATTCATATTTTAGATTGTACAGAAATTGATGATTTTTTGCTAATTTTGGAATTCATTAAAAGCTTAGAACAGAAGAAATAGGAGAACCGGGGAGGGGTGGGGGATCTGGGGCAGAGTTGATTAAGATCATTTCTAAGATAAAAGAAGAATATTATTTGCCTGAAATTCACAATTTAATTTATACGGCATTTAGAAAGTAACTTCTGTATTTTTACAAATAAAGAATGACAAAATAAGGATCAAAGTGCCTGACAAGAAATTATTTTTCCATCGGAAAAACCCTCATTTACAGAAAAACAAAAAGAAACTCCTTTACCCCAACTAATGTTCTGAGTAAAGGTAGAAATTATATAGATATATACTTTACTTCGGAGGTGAAAAGTACATCCTTGGATAAAAGTCACCTCTTAAAAATCACTTTAGCCGTGCCATGCGAAATACAGCTGTAACAAAAACATTTACTTCAATCTAGTGCTTTAAGAAAAAGTTTAATTCTTCCCGCTGTGAAGTACCTGAGAATTATTTTTATTTTTTGAAAATCGTCATGCACTTTCTTTTCGCCAAAATAACATTAATAACTGTCTTCAGGAATAATTCATCTCAAAAAGGAGCAAAAACTAAAGGAACCTTTTCGAAGCATTTATTTTCGTTTCGATTTGATTTAATTATAAACTCAAACTTCGTAGGAAGTATTTGACTTAAAACGAAACATTTATTCACTTTTTCTTGAATTAAATTCCACCTTCCCATTAAATAAAACAGTTAATTCCGAATCTCCAGCTATTGCTTTTTCGCAATTTATTTATTTATTTTTTTATAGCCCAAATCCCTTTGGGTTTTAAATTAAAAGCAAACGTTTTCGAATAGCTAGCTACCAAATTAATTCCTGCGTACTTTCGCGTGAGCTAATTGTATAGATTTTTCGTGTTAAATAATGATTTTAATGAGACTGAGAGCTTCATGAGAAAATTTCACGTAAGATTAGTCTGACGAGTAACTTCTCATAAAAGAATTAAGAAGTGTTGAAGTTAAATTCACACGTGAGAGGACATGGACTTCTGGCGATTGAAATAATGTTCAGAAAGATTAAACGAAACATTAAAATGACATTATTTAGGATATTTTTTATTATCTTATCGTTATGTTTATATACGACCTGTTATTTTCTCTTTATTAACAACAAGTTAAGCAAAACAATATTGTGGTAAGATTGGTAGAAGTTTTTAAAAATATTTTATATACTGTTTCACTTTTAAACCGACTAGAGTAAAGAAAATTGTGTGAAGAGGGCCTTGTGAATATTCCTTTAGACGGTAGCGTAAGGGCCCTCTCCCACCACGAAATATTAAGGAAAAACATGAAATTTTATTTGATAGCAAAAGGAATTCACGAGAAAATAATATAAATTAAAGATTGTAGTCATTTTTTAGTTTTCGAAATTACTTTTGAAACAATTATATAAGTGCAATCTGATGTCAGGTTTTCTGACTCAACACCTATTTCAAATAAAAACAAAAACATAATCCTTTACTATATAAATATATATAAAAGAAGTTTAGTCTTAATATTTATACTTAATAAAATTCAAACGGAGAAGAGGGAGAGCTTCAAATAAACTTTTCACTGATGAAATAAATACCTTCGTGCTAAAAGTAAACTTAATTTAAACTTTGGACATATTTTTATCGATAATTTCATATATTTCGCTTCAAAAGATGGGTTCAACTCCGAAATACTTGTCTGCAATTTTTATCCCATTTGTGTATGTGTAGCATTTTAATTTACTTAAATTTTTTATCGGTTACAGAACTTTTTTTCGAATTGTTACTATTTTTTTTCAGAATCCTGAAGCTCTGCTTTCGAGAAATCAGCAAGGATAAAAACTATTTTGAAGCATAAATGAGATCTAAGGGTATTCATCTCAATGGAATGAGTTTCTCGTTTTAGTGAAAAAAGTACAGGGGAAAGTCGGCATTTCTTTGCTAGCAGTTATAAGTTCGGATAATAATAATAGCTCTCCCTGAAAAGTAGTGGAATTAAATATTTAAACAATAATTATTGAAAATCGTCCAAAATAAGTTCTTTAATTTATTTACATTTTATCTTTTCTAAATACATACATTTTATCTTCTAGTCTAAATAGTTAGATTTTAAATATATATATATAATATTCAGCTAAAAAAAAAAGGTTTAAAATACAAAATACTCAAATATCATTAATTTCTAATGATATTTGAGTATTTTGTATTTTGACAATGTATTTATTTAATAATTATTTTTATTCCATTTGAATTTGATGGTATAACTTGTAAATAATAAATCTGTCCAGACTCTCAATATTTCAAATTATATTCTGAAGCATCAAGAGTCTTATCATAAATTAATAAACACTATGACATTAGTCCACCCCATCGACAAGAACAACTGTTAGGTTTCACGTGTGCTACATGCATTCTCAAAAATCGATATTTCAAAATGTCGATGTTTGAAAACATCAGTATTTTGTGGTCAATATATCACTATTATTGATGCCTTAATATGGAACATCGATCTTTTATCCGATGTCGCATCAGGAGTCTTTCCTATTTTGGTTACAGTGCGTGTAACTGTTGCTAGTGAAATCCTTTAAATAAAGAAAATAATAAAAACGTTTCAATGCTGAGAAATAAGAGACTATATGTTAGGTATAAATTTATTAAGACAAAAATGTGCAATTTGATGTACTTACTAATCAGCATCTTTTGAGGTCTAAAAATGTTTTCTGTTTTTTAGTGGGAAAAAAACTCTTAATTAATTTGTCTCTATATTGGTACTAGACCGGACAGTTAAAAGTAAATGTTGTAGCATCTCGTAGTTAAATTTTATGAAAAGTAGTAGAATTTAATATTTAAACAATTATTGAAAGTCGTCCAAAATGAGAGTTTTGAAAATAAAAAACCCGCATTGGTGTAGTTACAGGATGGTTGACATGAAGAAAAAACAAGAAAAAACAATTAAGTAAAAGAAAAAATTAATTAAAAAAAAAGCAAATGTTGTTCAACGCGTAATCGCTAAATTCATGCACTTGACACGTAAATGAAAAGATAAATAAATAAATTAATTAATTAAAAAATAATGAAAATGAGTGCTATGAAAAGTACATCAAATTTCTGCTTCAAGATCGGACACAGAAGTTTTGGATTCCATAATAAATAAAGAAATAAATAAAATGAACTAAAATAAAACAAAATAAAAATTTATCGGAAAAATACTGTTCTTATTTAAATGAGCTGGAAATGTCTAAAATCTTATCTTGATAAATTTTGAAAACATAAGAGAGTTATAATCCTGGAGTGTAAAAATTCTAAATGCCCGTAGTAGCTGAAGCTCTGTCCCACAACATGCCCCACTTGCCATAATAACTAAGAATATTTCTTACTCGCTCAAGAAATTGCAAGGGCAATTTCTTAAGCGTTTATCTCTGGTTTATCTGGAAAGGATTGAACAGGTGTCACCACATGATGAACGGGAGAAATAAGAAGAAAGTTCCGTTTGCACTATCCCTACAGGATAAACAACGCAGTACCATTAGAGGAAAATAGTGGTAAAGAAATTCCAAGGATACAGACAACTTTAAACCTAGGCCAAAAAAAAAGTGGTATTTTTAAAAGGTTTGTACCTTTTTTTTTTTTGCTGAAAAAATGAGACATTTTTGAAAAATTTTCAAAAGTCGGTATTTTCATTGCATATTTAAAGTAAATATAACTGTATAATCCTTATTTGTAATACCTGGATTTCGCATCGATTATTTTTAGATAATAATAAAAAGTTATGCGATGGAAAAATATGTGCAAGAAAGTTATCCATTAAAAAAATTATTGCTTATTTTGCTGGAAAAAAAAAATCTAGCTTAAATTTCGAAATTTGTCTCTCAACGTGTAGTAAGTCACCTCAGGCTAAGTGCATTCAGAATTTCATGGCTGATTAGTACGATACGTGTATCCGCTTTTCGCACGCACGCACGCACGCGCACACGCACACACACGCACACACACACACAAACACACACACATACACCAGACACTGCTTTTTGTTATAATAGGATATAATTCATAATAATAGAAATTAATTTAAAATTACGAAAATTAAAGAGGAAAAATGTAAAAACTGAAAGAAAAATAAAGTAACGTTAGAAAACGTTAACCTTGGCTCTGAGCCTCGTAAACATTAAACTCATATCACATGACTCACAAAAAATTGATGATAATTAAGGGAAGAATGTAGGGGAATTTTTTCTTCTGAAATCGCGAATATAATCTTTGGGTTTAGAAACATAATAGTAATTAAAAATCAATGAAAAGTGATTCTTTACTTTTTACTTTAAACGAGGACGAGTTGTGAACTTTTTCAGAAACATTATAGAATTAGAATCTCCGATACAAGAAATTAAGCTATAGATTTTTCAAAGTGTTTTCCTTTTTTTCTTTTTGTAAACTCAGACTCTTCTGTAAAAATCCAAGTAATTCCGTTAATTACCCTACAAGTCTAAAACAAATTATAACATTACAATAACAATTGTTTCTTGAAATGGTTGTTCATAGACAATCATAAAAAGTAAAGTGCAAAAAAATCATAAAAATAGGAACGCGCTTATATTAAAAATTGAATTCGCGAAAACTACTGATTTAGAAAATTCTATTTTAGTTCTAAAACAAAATGCAATACATGAGAATTAGCTTAATCCATCTCTCTTATAATAATTGCGCTATAATATGGCGCAAACGAATTGCTGATTCCGTATCACTCGCTAAAGAGTCGAAGTTTCAATACTTTCAATAATTGTCTAAATCGCAGTTTTCTGGTTTTTCATGCCGTTGCCTTAAGCTTGAACTCAGTCGCAAATTTTCTTTAAATCATAATTCGCCTGTTGTTGTTCTGCGAATGATACATTCGAATAATGAAATAATGCGCTCAGAAACACTATTTTTCGTAGTTTTCTAGGAAAAAATTGAACAGAAACTCAATGAGTTCGTGCAAAAAGAAAAAAAAAATCGCAAACTCATCGAATCTAACCTCCCTAGCTTGAGTTTGATACGCCAAATAGTTTTCGAGAAATTGACATTTCTTTTCAATGACTGAAAACTACTGGTCACCCTGAATATAGAGAGATACCCGGCATACAACACATGTACAGATAAGTAGAAAGTGTTTTTTAGAATGACTAGATATAAAGGACTAAAATTAGTTAGTTACATGAAAGTAATAAATTCAAAAGCTAAACAATCATTTAATCTTTAAATGTATCCTGTTTAATACAAAATTTACTACACTTGTGAAAATAACGTCAAATAAATGTAACAAGGAGCAATAATAATTAGATTTCTCTTGATGAAAACTTTTGTAAATTACGAGAAACAGGAAGGAAAAAAAACATATTGGAGGACAAAAAGAGAAAAGGAAACAGTGCATTTTGAAACTAAGTATTGCTCTTTATTTGACTAAATAATGATAATGACCCGAAATTGACGTTTTAACTTGAAAGAGGAATGGTTAAGACACCAGCACAAATAAAATTGACAAAAGGTACTGAAACGACTTGTGATACTGAAAAAATTTAGTCGCTGACTTACATGTTTTAAGAAAACTGTTTAGTGAGTATATTAATTTTCTACACAAGCAGTTTTAGAACAAAAAATTTTTCACCGTTCCTAATTTATTATATTTTGTGAGAGTTTTTTGACAGAAAACATATTTCTCTCAAGTATCTGACCAGAATTTATGTCACTGAAAAAAGGTGCTTCCCAATTCATTTGAATATATAATAAACAAATTTAAAAAGAGTTAATTAAGCTGGATCATTATGAAAAGTATTTCAAACGAAGAAAGAATAACACTCGTATCAAAAGTGATATTTCAGTTGCAGGATCTTGTTAGTAGCGCAAAAGGTTTCCTTTTTAAGACTGTATTTTCTTCTTGCTGCGGCAGTGATTTAATATTTCGTGATTCCGATTCAAATATAGGGGACGATGCGGCATGGCTTAACCAGGCTTTAAAAAAAAACGACTCATAAAAATAATAATAAAAAAAAAATGAAGGTGTGCAACTTATGATTAGTCAAAAACTAGCTTACTTTTTAACTGTAAATATTATTCCGTTACTTTGACACCATCCACCCATAAACTACAATGGTCATTCAGGCTCTTTTTTTAAGGTTTATATAATTACTGAAATAAAAAATGCTTACGGGCAAAGCGGCCACACCCGCTTTGCCTCGATAAATTTTTATATTATTTTTTCTGTATTTTAATAGATTGTAAATAAATGTAAAAGAAAAACGAATACTTTTTATGATGTCAATTAGCTAGTCTATTGATTTAATCTATTATATCTTTTTTTACTAAATAAATGTGTTGACTGAGATTTTCAATTTAAATTTGATAAGTATACATAAAAAGAATTATTTCTTATAATGGCAGTTATCTAGTACAATTGAGTTCATTTATTACTTCATATTCCTACAGAAGATAAGCATACGCGTTTTAGGTCCCATGGTAGGGAAAAGCGGGTTTTTCAAGTGTTTGCAAATTTTCATAATTAATAAATATAATGCTTAAAATAACGCAAGAATCACTTTTTATTTTGAAGTTCACCATTCCTACTATGAAATAAAACTAAAATTGTTACGATAAAAAGCCAAAAACACAATTTTCGAACGTTCTTCGTTAACTCACCCTTGCTTTAAACCACTTTTCCTTAATAGTAACTAACCCAACTTTATATCTAATAAAGTATTAAATTTTATATACTTCTTTTACTCAGTGTTTAATTATTTGGAAAATGTTTTCCCAATTTTTCGTCAATTATTTCCGCTTCACAAATATACCATTAAGAAATTTTCATACGGAACGCTGAGTTTCCCTTAACATTTTTAAAGACAGTTTGTAATCATATCCGAAGTTACGTTTTGACATAAGTTAAAATTAGTGTCATTCAAACTATTGGCCTAGTATGCTCATTTTAGTATAACAAAGCAGGTTAAAAACTAACCAGCATTAAAAGCCATCAATCATTCGTGTTGCGCATTAATGGCATCGTCGATTTTTTTTTCTTTTTTTTTTTAAACTTCGTTGTGAAACATTGAGTTTGAAAAAAGAAAAAAAAAATCGCACTCAAAACAACGACTTAATACGAAGCTTTTTTTCTAAAAGCAATCAATACTTATTAAATATGTTTCTCTCCTTCAAATCTCAATATTTTTGAACATATAAGTCAATAAAGTGGAGTCTAGACGTCTGTGGGCCCAAAATTAAAAAGAGTATAAAAATTTAAATAAGTTGAAATCTTTTGCGTCATATCAGATGATTTGATACTTTTAATGCTGTTCTGTGACGGAATATGTAATAAGGAGAAAATAACACAAGATAAGTTATTTATAATAAATTTATGTTGTGTAAGAAAATAATATTACCGCCGATGGACAATTTACTGGAAAATCAATGAAGAGATTAAAGGTTGAAAAATTGTTTGAAGTGGGCGATAATGGATTTATCAGCTAATATGGTAAGAATTAAAGAGAACGCTGTTATGAGCATCGACAAGGTGAAAAAAGATTTATATAACGGCTGAGACACAGACATAATTATATTTCGCCTTAAAACACCCACGTGATTATGCCAGTTTTATTTATTTTAAAATAAATTTAAGGTAATTATTTTGATTGAAACATTGCAACTTTAAAAAGACTTTCTTGAGAAGCAAAAATGACTCTATTTCTGGAAGGTTTTGTTTTTGCTGTTCATGTACGAATTTTATTTATTTATTTATTTATTTATTTATTTACTTCTACTCATACATTTTTAGTAGCTGTATTTTGATTCGTCCGTGGTTGCAAGTATTGTGTTGAGAACATTAACGAATATCCGTTCCAAGTAAATAAATAAATATATAAATAAAAGTAATTAAATATGAATTAAATAAAGCAATATCAAATAAATTAAGGAGCCAAAACATGGATTAAATAAGAGTAATGCAAAATTTATCAATAAGCTTAATTTTTCGTTGATTTTTCAATAATTCTTTTTTTACTTTCAATTCAGTTAAAATAAAATAAAATTTATTATATTTATCTTATGATATAACATGATATGATTTGCCAAAATGTATGAAAACTGTAGTAAAAATTTTCAAAATAAGCATATTCTATTACGATGTTTTTACCTACTTACATTCAATTATGTTTTATGCCATATTTTATTTATTACATTTCATACGTATTCTAACGCAATATTAAAAATTAAATTGTAATTATAAGTTAAAATAAATACAAAATTAACTTTGAATGCAAAACAGCATTAGACGTAATATTATGCAGAATCCTATAACTAAATTTTCAACCTTTTCCTTGAACGTCAAATATTCCTCTTAGTACAACAATTCACGGGTGATTCCTGGGACAATACCTGGTGATTTTGATACTTCACGTTATATTTGTAATTTACACGCGGTGTAAAATAGTTTTAAATGAGTTTAATAAATCGTTTCAGCGTGTCTCTTAATAAGTAAATAAGCATTACACAGAAGCAAGTCTTATGTTTTTTGGTACCGATCTATAATTAAAATGTCAGATTTCATTGAAAAATTAAGCGAAATGAAGTTGGATTTTCTTCTGTATACAACAGATACTAGAGTATTTATTCAAATCTATATAATTTTAATTGGTTTATCTTAATCCATGCATTAAGTATTAAGATCGAAATTTACGGGTTCGCTTTATAAACCGGATGTAAAAATGATTGACTAAAAAATAAAGATAGGTTCGGCACAAGGAGGGCAAAAAATGATGCTTCATGTTCCAAGAAGGCTGTTTATTTAAAAAGACTGATATACTTTGTAATTTTAACTTTTCTCACTGTCAGGTGAAACGAATAGCTCTTTAAACTTATTTCTGTTGCATATTCAGGAAAATGATCAAAGTCTACTTCATTTTCACAACCACTTATCTCTTGTCCATGAATCTTCTGCTGCTTCCATTCAGACTGACTGATATACTACACTTTTAAACGATTTAAACGTGTTATATCAGCTTCAAATTAATTTTCTAATTTGTGTCAAATCTCTCTTATAGCTTGTCGTTATAATTAATATTAGGTTAAACTTTGTCTCTACGAAACAAATTTTAATGATATTTTAATGAAACATAATGTTATCCGTACTGAAAGAAATAAAATGTTGTTTTACAGTTCCATATTGAAAGCAGAGGTTTCAGCTTAAACTGTAAAATGCACAGTAATAAACTTTAAAACTAGCAATTTTACAGTTTATTACCATACAATTAGCTGTATTATACTGTAAAAACAACAGTATAATACTGACAGCAGAGGTTCTAGTATAAAAACTGCCAAATGCACAGTAAAAAACTGTAAAACTAGCAGTTTTACAGTTTAGTACTATGAAATAAGCATTTTACAGTTTATTAATGTAAAATTACTATAAAATTAGCTGTATTATACTGTATAAACAACATTTATTTTTTTACAATGTATGTATAACTATTTGTTACGCATTGTAGATAGACCGTTTTTTTTTTTTTTTTTTTTGCAAATAGATATAATTACTCAAAAGAAGCTTGTATTTTAATAATAATTCAAATATTACTTGGTTCTAATAAGAAAACAGCACGAGTCTTGGGATAAATAATACTTCAGTTTCACAATAATACAAAAAAAAAAAGAAAGAAAAAGAAAAGAAAAAGACCATGTTTTTCTTGAATACTTTTCCTGAGAATTTTCCTGATTAGTCACTTTTTTCTGAAATATAGCGTGTTACATCTCCTTTCCTTTAATATATTACAAAATATTGATTGGTGATGTCTCGCTCTTGTACAGAATAAAAAAGAATATTTTACTTTATATATCTCAATCTAAATTACAAAATCAGGAAAAGCAGAGCTGTCACCTTCCTGCACCGAGGTATTATTCCGTATCGTTAGCGACGTATAGTTCTATTTCCTATCTACCTGAATTTACAGCAACTTAACTGCGAATAGAAAATCCGGGTATATTTTCAAAAAGTATCATTGTCGTCATAATTTCATTCTTTTGATTTGCATTTCAGACGTAAGGAAAATGGGCAAAAAGTACGTAAGCTGTTAATGTTCAGGAACATATTTTTAGAAACCAAGTTTTTGAAGTATAGTCGAGAGGTTCAAAATTTCTCTCTCAGCTGGTGCTTCACAAACACGGTATTTAAGAAAGGGAAAATGTGTCAATCTATCGAATTATGATTTTGTGAATAATTTTGCAGTTGCAAGTGATTTTTCTCAACCATTGCTTACATTAGGAATTTTATATGTAATATTCTACTAGCTTTCTACTCAGCTTTTGGAAGAACGGAAATGTATTTGGTTGTATTTGATGTATTTGGCGGTTGCATTTGATATAATCATGTTTCAAACTATCTCTCTAAAACTGAATGGTTCTAACCTTTGAGGTAATATTCGGATAATGTGTAACGATATCAATACAAGTCGAGCAAAGAATAATGAAATGAATTAGAAAGTCCGAGAAGGGAAGAGAGCAAAGTCGCAGTGAGGAAAAATTTAATAAATGGAGGTTAGCATACCAGTCCAATCGTTTGGTATTTGATATTGACAAATGATACTTAAGTTAGAGTAACAAGACAGCAAATATTCGAAGAAGGAAGCCATGCACATTAAAATTCCCTCTTCACAACAGTCGGAAACAAATTAATAACATTGAACTATTTGTTACAAAGCTAAAGGCTAAACTTGGAATGTTAAGTAGATTCCTTACACAGAGCACTTTATTGATACTTATGTCCAAGATGGAATTAATAGCGTATGATCTAGATATCAGAATGGAAAAATGAGTTAAAAACCGTAATATTTAATCATGTTCTCGATTCAGTTTCTTCGATATAAACAAGATTTAAACATTATCATTTTAAATTAAAACAAGTTCACACGCTCTAGATTGATTTTGTTTATATGAGCTTTCAGTAATCCAATGAAATAATCACATCATGGCGGAGTACGGAAAGCGGAAAAACACCACATTTCACTTTATGACGAATATAAATTTCAAAATAAACGGCATCCTAGCCTGCCTCCATCCCCCAGCTCATATAATTTTGACTAAAAGTTCTCAAAGTTCATCTTCTCTGGTAACATTTGTGCACAAGAGCTGACAGCAGGGTTATCATTAATTGGTTAAGTTACGGTGTAATTTAGGCTTTAAAAATTTGAAAAGAAAGAAACCGCTTTTTTGACATGTTTTGAGGTTTTACACTATGTGAATTAGATTCATTCTTTGTTAGGAGTATTATAGCTGGGATGCCCACTAGGGGGAAGTGTCATCGTTCATGTTATTGAAATTGGGGGGGGGGGGGGATTTTATAGGATCTTGGTCCCTCTTTTGTTGTGAGTGTGTGTGTGGCCGGGGGTCGCATTTTCCGATGAACCCTGTAGAGTAGGGAGCATCAAAAATCACTTTTTCTAACATCAAATTTCCAATGGTGTGAAAATTTTGCCTCATGTTATTGTGTTTGTGTGTGTGTAAAAAAAATAATTGCTGATCTGAGTTAATATCTTCAGCTGCCTATTAACAACTAAATACATGAAATTTTTTTTAAAAGCCTTTTAATATATTTTAAAGCAATACCAATTTGCAGTATTTAGTTGAAAATACTGCTCTGCATATTTTGTGGCCTGAACTATTTAAACACGATTTCTTTTCATAACGTTAATTTGATAAACGTTAATTTTTTTTGAAGTTACGATTGTCAGTAATCGCGCAGGAAACTAATAAAAAGGTCCATTCAAACTGCGTGATGAAGTCGCCGGTTCCCTTTATTGAAAAACTAATACAAGGAAAAAATAAGTTAAGAAAACTTTTAAAATTAATAAACCAGAATTTGAAATAAATGTGGGTACCACAAAAAAAAAGTTTTGCACTGATTTGGTACTCTTACTTTGCATTGGTGTCCTTATACCTAGTTATCAAGTTTATTCAGAATCTTAACGCTCAAGAAAAGCTATCCATAAATAAAAGTATGCTGTAATGCTTTTTTGCTGTAATGCATTTATGCCATACTTTTCCCCTATTTCGAGTAATATAAAAAATCTTTGTTTTAAGAATAATGTTTACAACAGCTACACGCAATGCTCTGTATAAATAAATAAAAACACAGACAAAATAAAGTGAAGAGGAAGCAAAATATTTGAAATACCGAATAGAGTTAGAATGGTAAGTTAACACGCTTAAGTGTTACACCAAAATATTATTAGCTAATAATATGTACTTTTAAGAATTCTTATCGGTGTATTTGCATTCATTGTTTCACATATCAAGTTCTAATGCTTTAATTTTTTCTTTAAGAATGGAATCTGTGCTTTCACTGAGAAGGGATTCTCAGGGCAGAGGGTAAGTGAATGGCAATAGATCAGCCCTATCGAAAACTTAATGGCCAAGTTCTCTCTACATTCATTGATTGCGGCGTTCCTCTAGACATCGATCTTCAGCAAGTTCTTACCCGGGTAAGGCTGAGCAAGAAAGTTGAGCGGAAATTTTCTTAAAAGCTTTTCAACGGGAATGACCGAAGGTAAATTGCTCCCCATTATCAGAATTGTCTTCCTCGTGACCGAAGATTAGGCAAAAGTGTCTTTCCGTGTAATCTCATTGCCACCAAGTGGATTCTAAAGGGTCCCGCGTCGAAATTTAGGATGAATTTAGAAAAAAAAAAAAGCGGAAAGAGCAATGAAGAAAAAAGGGCAGTTAGGAAAGTATGTTGATACCGGTGGTTACTCATGGTTAACTAGGCGGAAAAGAGTAACGGTAGGGCAGTAAGACAAAAGGGTACAATCCCCGGAAAAAAAAAGAAAACCTTGAACTCCTTTTCATATTTTAGCATTTCAACCAGAGGAACATATCAATTTATTAGGGGTATAGCGTAAAATAACTAATCATAATATTGGGTTAACTGGTTGGTTTCATCAAAGAGCATTGACTTTAAAATATGAAGTAGCAATCCCTTTCTTTATGGGAGACCTGTAATTATGTAATTTTAAATGGCTGATGCAGTGAAAAGTAACTGGTAACGTTGCAAACGTATTAGTATCTCAAATTTGATAATGTTGAAGAGAGGCGAAAAGGAAATGTGAAAAGAACCAATAAAAGAAGAAATATAAACAACCCTCTGAAATAAATAGCAGATAGTGTCATTTGAATAACTTTCAAGGATGAGACAATGCCTACGCGTGAAAAAGCCGAAATTACACCGCATGTCTCTGTACATGCGGTCTAATTTCAGAAAGGGATTTCAATCAATTTTCAGAAAAAGTGGTGAAAATATTTTGCTTTCCGGTACTGTTTGCTCCAGAATATTCTTAATCTTCAATTTTATTGTACTTGGTAATTGCGGCAAATCATTAAAAAAATTGAACTTCGCATAAACAGAAAGCATCTTTCAATGGCATGATCAGTTTGCAATTCAGAAAAGTTGAACGCCTTAAATTTTATCTATAAACGAGGCGCAGACTTTTATGGTTGGTATACGGGAAAAGTTAGTTCATTATCACAGTATAAATAATTCACTTGAGAAGAAAAATATCACCCAAGGCAGATAATAAATGCAACACCATATATTTGTTTTTTCAAATTCAGGTGTGAATACAGCAACTTGAAAATAGTAATGTTTTCACCCATCCATAAAAAACATACCTAAACAAAAGCAAATATTACTGTTAGTTTGTACTACAAAAAAAAAAAAAAAAAAAACTTTGTGATATTCGCATTTTATTGACGAAATGCAAAATATTTTCTGCAATTTGTATTTCCGATACTGCAAACTGAGTTTTAACTGTAATTATTAAAATTTCTCAAACCATTCCTTTTCCTCTTTATTGATAAGTATTTGAGAAATTAAAATTGCATTTCACATCAAATTTTTTACTTTTAACTGTATTCTTAAAGTCACTTTTAAAAATCCAAATACTCAAATCTCGCTTGTACGAGTAGAAGAAACGTCAACCATTATCTGAAACTAATTTGTAAATAAAATATCAAAAGAGCATCGATAGACTTTTAATTAAAGCAATTATTTCTTATAAACGTTATATACGCCTTTAAATTCTTAGTGCAAATAAAACACAGCTGACAGAAAAGAAATAGCCGTGTCCTAAAAGTAAGAGCATACTTAAGATGAACGCCTTTTATAAGCAAGAAACGAAGCTACAGCTCTAGATGGAGGGGGGCAGAAACGCATGGATACTGGATACTCAGATTTATTGCGTCAATTACAACGGAAACTAATTATGAGCGGAATTTTCTCTAATTGCACACATAAATTGTGAGGTTATTACTATTTTAATTCCGAACTTAGTGCTCAAGCTATTTCTATTGCCATGAAAAATTCCTAATTCTTTTCCAGACATTATCGCTTGGCTCTTCTACTTTCGTGTTAATTATATACCATAATACTTTTTATCGTGCAAGCTGGTCCTTCGCGTCAGCTTAAATTTTCAAATATGAATTAAATGCAAATTTTGTATGGGGATATTGATTGAGGAAAAGATTAATATAGGATTTAATTTCTTTTTTATGAGGACGCTCAGAGTCTTTGCAGCTGATCTAAAATAATGAAATGGACTTAGATTTTAGTTTTCGGGATGGGTATTAGGGAAATTTAATTTAAGAAAGGAAGGATGATTATATTCGTAGAATTCTTTATTGTCTCTGTTGGATATTATAGCTAATATCTAAATTATTCACAATAAAATATGAAAATTATTTCCAGCTTGTTTAGATGATGTATCATCAAGATTCTAAAGTTGCTACATCTACCAGAGAAGCGAGAAATCGTTTAACATTTTTTTTTCTTTCGGCATTGATGAAGTTCTCTCTCTCTCTCTCTCTCTATATATATATATATATATATATATATATATATATATATATATATATATATATATATCCCATTCCTCCTAGCTAACTTCTAAGTGTTACTATACGTAAAGTCCAAAGTCAAATCTCATTTCTACTGAAGCAAAAAAAAAAAAAAAAAAAAAAATTCTGCAACTTGTTATCCTTCTGTTAAAAAAAGTCAAAATCAAAAGCAAAAGAAACCGTATTTACAGAGAAGCATGAATTAGAATATTTATCTTCTGATAAGTATACAGCAAGAATTATTTTTCCCCTTCTTCCACAGCAATAAATTTTTGTTGTGTACATTTCTCTCCTTTTTGCTTGATCTATTTTGTATACGTGCATCAATATATCGGTAGATAATTTTTTTTTTTAACTTTGTGGACCTTGAATTGCGTACTTTTTATCTTCCCAAGTTTCTCTGCAGAGCAGTTTCGTGGTATTGCTAAAATGACTCCAGGGACTCGAGGGAATTGCCTTGAAATGGCAAGAAAATGTTTGGTATTTGAGTGCCTTGGATAGTCTTGAGTTGATGTTGAATTTCCTAGAAACATCCTTGCGTTATGTTATTTCCTAAGATTAGGCTAGGACCATTTTCTTTGGAGGTTTTTACGTCTTTTAGAAATCTTTTGGAAGTCTTTCGAAGAGTTTCTCTTCATCAAAACTTGGTTTCATTGGTGTGTTACTATTTTTCTCCAAATTTATCTGTAATTCTTACTTTTCCAGATCTTTCAATTTCTTCTCTTTAATATGATTGATGTTTCGAAGAGATGACGAAACAATTTTACTCTCGTTGTAAAATTCAAGCTAGTATTTTCAGGGCAAATAATTTAAGTATTCATTATTTTTAAAGAATTATGAAAGATCGGAAGAAGCTTAGCAAAATGCTCGATGAAGTTTTGATTATTTAAACGCAAATTAAATGCTTTTGTGCATATTAAAATTCTTTGTTGATAGAAGTACTGACTACATTGCTCAAATATTGAATAATTTACTTAATGAAAGAATAGAAGAAGCAATGCATATGCTTAATGTTTTACACAGTTCTGTTATAAAGCTAGGACCTTTCAAAAACTGCCTTACGACGGGCCCCTAAACCCGTAAATCTGCAGCAAAATTTAATTTCAAATAATTTAAATAAAACTTATAATATTGAAATAGAATTAAAATTTTAAAACATAAAAATTAAGCTGTTTAAACATAAAAATTGCATATAATAAGAAAGAACATAAATAATAAAAAAAAAACGTTAAAGCTAAATAACGTACTTCATCATTCATGCATCGAAATTCAGTTCCATAAAATAATCTTCTCATTAGACAGTCTAATTTTATTTAAAAAATTGCAGAATTAAAAAGGAAAATAAAACTGACTAACAGACGAATCAACAGGTACACGTTTTTTCATCTTATTTCATAACCCTACTTTCAATAAGGTAGTAATTCAGGCTTTCATGCTCCGCCAGGTTGATCTCTCAAGTATTAAAATATTTTTCATATTTTCACCAACAGAGTGAGATGGGATGCCCTTTTTCTGAGGCAGTTTTGTGTAAAGAAGTGACTGGAACAAATTACAGCTACTTTTACCGTTTTCTACCCATAATGAAGATCTTAAAGAGGTTTAAACGAAGCAGAACCTTTTAAAACAGTTTTTCTTCTTCAAATATTTGATCTGAACGCAAAATAATATCTTGATATATAGCAAAAGACCGCAAAATTACTCATGGATACTCAAAACATATATTATTTTATCCATATAGAATAGCTAAAATAAGTTATTGATTAATGATACGTACATTTTCAATATCTGGATGAATCCCCATTTCCTAGTTTCATAATGAATTAATTGTTCGGCTAGGCAACTACGTTTCTTCACAAGATCGGTTACATCAACCATGCCAAGATCATTTGCATTAACGTAGTCCATTATTTTAGTAATCACTTGGGTAGCGAGTGTGAACGAGTAACTCAACTCGGCATTAACATCCCCTCGCGGCAAATTTATTAGGCGATATATTCACGCAGGGTCCTATTCGACGACTTGTTAAAATTCGCGAAGTACCCGACGAATAATCAGTCCTCGGCACACGCAGCTGAAGAGACTGCACTTAGTGGAGAGAGAGAGGACTACTTCTCGAAGTTGCAGATCCTGCGTCGAAGAATGGCCGTTCTAGAGTAACTTCTGAACCTCAGAGCCAGACTAACGTAAGTCCATTTTCGTCACTTTTCAGTTGAGAGCGAAAACGATTGTCGGATGCATGCTATGGATGGGACTCGCTGTTTTTTAACGCTGCTAACCAAGTGTGAAGGAATTTCTTTTATCGAATAACGTTCTCGTGGGTAGATGTGGAACAAGATTCTACGTACAATGCAGTAATAAAGTGAAAATCACCATTTTTGGACTTACGTCGTTCTTTCTCTGAGGTACAGACTTTACCTCCGACAACGAAGGCTGGGAGTGCGTTCAGCTGGCGCGGTTTATGATGAAGAGTAGCTCATTTGCATGTCTCCGTTTGATCCCCGAATCCTCCCCTTTAGAGTACCCAGGCATGAATAATTCAGCAAGCCCCCCCCCCCTACAAGCTGCTGGTCAAAGGGTTGACGTGGACATTCCGTGGCCCCTCCCCAGTGGCTTGCATTTTCTCATGCCATCGTTAGTTCTGGAGGCAGCAGTCATCATTCACAAACCACATCATAAATTCCGAGCGCGCCACTCTTGGTGGCTGGCCGCATCCATCCGGAGTTGTTGGGATGCTCCCGCGACACCAGATGTCAGATTCCGATACAAACCATTGTTCTTTCCTTTGCAAATATTTTTCCCTCCGCCATACCTCCCGCAGCAGAGCCGAGTGAAGCCCATGCCTTCATTCGGTCAGGAGCTCCTCTTTCAGTACAATCACATGTTTTCACTTTATTCGATGACACTGGACCAGTAGAAAAAGTGACCAAAATATGTATTTTCAAACTATTAAATCTTTCATTCCTTTCTCGGAATAGTTTGGGAATATTATATTACATTTTGACGATATGAATCAAAACTTATGTTAAGCACATATATATCGATATATGCACCCATTATTACCCCCATAATGTTTCGTAATCCTCGTGGCAGAGAGTATAGCGGGTCCCTTGAGCTAACTCCTCCTACTATTTGCTAATGTCTGGGCTGAAATTTTTAATTCAAAATAATTTTTTTTTCGCTCAATTATGAATTATACTCTGTATAAGATTATGAGAATAATTACGTAAAATGCCTTTCTGTTAGCAAGATATTTCGGTAATCGGGGTATACTGAAATAGAAATGTTCTGAAATTGCTGATTGAATTGAGGAAAGTAGCGAAAACGTATGTTATTAGCAAATATTTATAATTTTAAGTCCATTTTCCATAATACTATGATTGCTTAAACTCACCCTTGAAATTAATTTGTTAACTTTCTTAACAATTAACTTTATAACTGTCATTATTAATTTCTGCTTTTTGCATTGATTAAAAAGTGTGTGAAAGGGGTTTTAGCCAACTTCCCCAATGATGCATAAATTAACTTCTGTTAACAGTAGTTTGCTCTTCTTGTGTGTGTGTGTGTGTGTGTGTGTGTGTGTGTCTATTGTCAATTAATTCAATCAAAGAATGTTCTCCAATCTTCGAAAGGTTAGAACTGCCATCCAATACATTTCTCATTAAATGCCACCTGATTTATCACTAATAAGAATGATTATAAAATCTTAGTAGTGGCAAATGTACTGTCTTAAGTTATGCACACATTTCGTTCTATAAACTTCTTAATTGTTTTAAATATAGAAAAAGTAGAACTTTCGCAAGCACCTAATAACCCTGCTCAAGATGAAAAAGTTCGTAGACGGAAAAAAAAATTAGACCTAACTCTTTCATAATGAATAAATTGCTCTTACTTGCTATTCATTTTATTCATTGTATTTTATAATTTGCTAAGCTGTAACATTTATTTTAAACATTTCTTCGCAATGAGACAGAATTTAAAAAGATCAGAATAATTTCATTTCGCAAATAACTCATTTATTAAAACAGATTTTAAGAAAAAATGACTATAACATATCATTTATTAATGCCATAATTAAGTCTGATTCTAAAATTGTAATTCAAATTATAAATTTAAACACATGTTTCAGTAGAAGTATCTTCCGAAAATCTGATGATAAAACAAGAAGCAGACTCAAAAATAAACTAATATTTCTACATCTGTAGCCTTTCTTGACAAAAAGTAAAGATATTTCGAAGAATTTTCTTGCTTTCAATAAAAAGTTCTGTCACAACTACTCTGGATAGTCTCCCTTTAGCTTTTTTTCACGGTTGTAGGTGTCAAACGTCATTTTTCGGTGATGTCTATTTACCCGGCTTGACGCCGTCTACCGCACGTTTATTAGCCACGTGACATGCACCGATCTAGGCAAGAAAAACGAGACTGGAACTGTCTCTGGCAATAAGACAAAGTTTAGAAAAAAAGATGCAAAGGGAAAAAAATGCTTGCAGCCAAGCGTTTCCGGCTTTTTCAATTGCCTGCTCAGGAATTTGACAGTAGTCCTAACACTAGTCTGCTGTTTGTTAGGAGTTTTAAAATCCTCAACAAGAATTTAAGTTTAGTGGCGATTAGTAACTCGAATGCTGGCAACCTCTTTCTCATTACTGTAGGAATTTTTCAAATAGTTTTTTCATTTGATATATCCCATTTGTACTTGTTAAAACATAGATTTTGGAAAAAAGAAATATTTTTGATTTTCTGATTGCAGTTCTAGAATACAGTGCTTTCAGCAAGAATTATCACATTGATGAACACTGCAAAGTAAGTATTATTTCATATCAATTGCCATCAAACTCAGTTTTCGTACATTAAAATGTATGAATCAATACTGCTTTCTTGATATTGCTTGACATAATTTTCATTCATATTGCCGATATATTGTTTAGTAGCCATGTTATTAAATTAAAGCTTTAACTATTGCCTACTAAGATTTTCCGGAAACTAATATAAATAACTAATGTATTGGGTCATTTAAAAAGTCTCCGTGCTTTTTTCGTAAGTTTTTGAGTAAGATTTTTTTTATTTGAAAATTAATTTTAATCTAAGTGCATATGCTCATTATCATTTATGACCTTTGGCTATTCCCTCGGTAGCTGCATAATTTCATTGGTGTAAAACTTCTGAGGTTTATCGGTGAAAAACTTAGCCAAGTGATTTTCAGCGACTGTTCAGTTAGCCAATTTTTTGCCATCAAAAGAATTTTTCAGAGACTGAAACTAATGATAATCAAAATTAGCAAGGTCCGGCCTATACATTAGATGCACCAAAAGTTCATAACCAAGTTTCCTCGATTTATTCCAAGTCAACAAAGATAAGTGTGGCTTAGCATTATCATGGTGGAACACAACTCCTTTTCTGTTGGCCAATTCTGGTAGCATTTTCTTGATTGCTTCATTGAAACAGTTGAGTTATGCACAATAGAGGACAGAATTTACTGTTGCGCCAGGTTGTATCAGTTCATTATGAGCAATGCCCTTCCATTTCTACGAAACGCCTTTTTACCGTCAATCCTGGATTTGAAGTCGTTTGTGGTGGGTCACAGCCCTTTACCGAGATCGCATGCATTTCATTGTCTCGTATCTAATCCATTTTTCATCTCCTATAATAATTTGCTTCAAAAAAAAAAAAAAAAATCGATTTCGACTCTCCTTAGAAGCGTTTTACTGATGGTAGCTCTGCCGATCAATTTTTTTTTTTTCGGTAATTCTTGTGTCACCAAAACATGGAGCTTCTTTGAGCAACCTGTTCTCTTCAGAGGATCCCAAACTGTTATGTGGTTGATGTTAAGTGTCTCCTCCATCTTTTAAAAGCTTACGCGTTGGTCCCGCTGAACCAGTTGAAAAACTTCAACGACTTTTTCAGTGAATAGCCGACCAGAGAGAGGTGTTTATTTGACATCGAAATTTCCGGAACGGAATAGGTACCTCTACGGAACCTCTTTTGATTACGGCGTTCACTCATTGCATCCTTACATAACATTTTTTAAAAACATCGGCCGTTCTTGGGGCGTTCTTATCTTTTTTTCAGTGAAAAAGCATTACCTACCGTATTTTTCAGATATTTCAGTCCTTTTTAAAGCGCTATAACTTTTTACTCGATTGGCGAAATACTTGAACGTGGTCACAAAAAGGTAGCCTGAAATGCCACCTTTCAAACGAATACTCATATAACGCAATTGGATTAGTGTTACTCGAAATATATACGTCAAACCATCTGGTTAGAAAAAAGCGCGAGGACTTTTTAAATGACCTAATAAATTGACCATGAATAAACAAAGTTTTGAGATCATATCTGAATCACTCTAAATTATTTTTAAATCATGAAAGAAACCTTACTATTCACGAAGACTCATTTTGCATAAGTACGTGCGTTGTAAACTTTTTTTCAACTGAACAGGAGCACATTGAAAATATTTCAATCGCATTTTACATCTTTCTTTTTCACGGAGCTTTTAATCGTGAAATAGTTGTTTTTTGGTAATCCATGATATTTTTGAAAACCGTTTAAAATGACGTTCTCATTGTTCAAACACTTTTTTCCGCTGTCATTATCATTCACCATTATCTTCATCATCTGGTTAACACATCGTGATTTTTCTTAAACTTTGAATAACACATTTCCGAAACACGAGATTTTTCCTTTTGTTTCCACGAATTCAACAAAATGGGAGAATAATTTCCTGCTTCCCGCTCATTGGTCCGGGAGAACAGGACAATAAAATTCCCTCGGCTCTAGTAATCGTCATCTAGTGTGTGCGTGGCTCACAGGCTGGGCCGGATCAATAGCGGGCCGTTAAACCGATCCTCCCCCGTGATTCGCTAAAAAGCGATTCACTCATCACTCTGGCATCCCTTTTGCCGAATTCGAAATGCACAACTAGATGCGTTGGACTCCATTTTATAGGCGTTCATTTTTGCTGCAGCTTTCGTCGATTGCGATTTGCCGCATTAACTGTGGCGTGATTTATGCAAACATTGATTTCAACTCCTTTTTGAATTCATTTAACAGGCCCACCATAAAGCTCATGCCCACCAGTTCAAACAGAAAGGCCCTCTTTTCCTCTTTTATTCTAAAGAGGTTTATTTTTTGAATTTTATCACAAGGAGCCTTTTGTAGTTGATCGCTGAGCTGAAATTATCGGGAAGAAAGTTTTCAGGCGAGAGTGAAGTTTTGAATCCTTTTAAGGACAAGTAAGAAAAACTAAATGTTAGAGTGATCGATTCTCAAAATAAGTAAAACTCACATTGATGTTTCTCGCTATGTTGAAGAACTTTTGCATTAATATAACATTTATTCATTTGTAAGTAGCATATACAACTCAAGTGAAAATCAAACTTTTATGGGGCGGAGTAGGGATATTTGGGTTAAAAGTTAGACCAACAAATGACCTCAAAACTTCATAATTATAATTCACACGCCTTAACCAAAGAAGAAATAAACTTCTCTTCTAGTAAAGCACATGCCCTAAAAAAAGACACACACACTCAAATTACTGCGGGGGGGGGGGGGGGGAAGGGGGCGAACCCCTCGAAGCCCCATGGAGTCGGCGCTAGTGTGTAACATATAAACAGATGAAAAATCCTTTTCGACCATCCGCGAGTAAATTACGATGAGTTTTTTCGTGACGTCTGTATGCACGTATGTACGTTAGGGTGTATCGAAAAAAACTTTTTTTCGAAATTCAATTTACTAAGTTGATAAAAAGTTGCCCCCTACCTACCCACATATTCCACAAAAAATTTCAGTCTAATCAGAAATTGTTTAGGTGTTCCGCACGAGGCCTGATTTTCTTCAAAAATATGTTTTTTTTTCTAATTTTTTTTAAATATTAAGAATACATGTTAAAAATAATTCAAGTTGAAAAATGTACACTGCAAAGTCGGAGGACAAAATTGGGTTTGAAAAAAAGTAAATTAAACAACATTTAAATCTCCCACATTTATTCTAAACTTACGTAATTTCCACCAAAACTAGTATTTTACAAGGCCATGCGGCTTGGTTAGAAACTTGTTTATGAATGTGGAATCTAACTGAATTAACACTTGAAACTGGGATTCATCTGTGATTTATGTGGAGTAAAAAGTAAAATAATGTAAACTATAAACAGAATCTAAGCCCCTCGTCACACAGTGCCCACGTTCTATCGAGGCCCTCGTGATGGTAAACGAAATACAACTCCCCTAGCGTAGCTGCTTTAGGATTGCAGAAGAACATATATCTTTTTTTGAGGAAACAGACTGTAAATATTTCGGACATGGTGCTCCAGTAAATGGCCCAGGAAAAGAAATTGCAACTTCAGTTTCACGTTTTATGGAAAAAAAAAGTTTTATTGATAAAGAACGTAAAAGCCATCGTTGTGATGGCACATCAGTTAACACTGGAAAATCAAATGATGCTATTAGACTTCCAGAAAAGTCTTTAGAACCCTCACTACAAGCCGTCGGATGTTTTCTTCATTTAATGAATTAACGCTTAGAGAGTTAGCGGTGGCTCTTGATAGACCGACTACTGGACAAAATTCTTTTAGTTGACCTATTGGAGAATTCCAACAATATTGCTAAGATCTAACAGTCATGAACTTTAAGAAAATAGAACGCGTTTTACCAGAAGCTGATGTTAAAGAATTGAGTTAAAAATACTTATGGGATGTGTCAAAAGTAGTAATGTCTGGCAAATGTTCTCAAAATTTAGCAGAAAAGAGCCCTGCAAGCTTATCCCATGCAAGATGGCTTCTTTACAATGTGGAATGGATAACATTTGAGATTTGTATCCAAATACTTGCAATAAACCAAGCAGCAATAAACCTGCAATAAATGCAAGCTTTTCCCATGCAAGATGACTCACGATGGCAAAGTTTTGAAGCTATACATCGCAAGTAGTGATCCAAGTTCAGAGTTAAATAAACTAGCAGAATTTATAATAAAGGTTTATTGCAGCAAAGTATTTGGATACAAATCTCCAAAATGTTATCCATTCCACATTGTAAAGAAGCCATCTTGCATGGGAAAAGCTTGCAGGGCTCCTTTCTGCTAAAATTTGAGAACATTTGCCAGACATTACAGCTTTTGACACATCCCATAAGTATTTTTGACTCAATTCTTTGACATCAACTTCTGGTAAAACGCGTTCTATTTTCTTAAAGTTCATGACTGGTAGATCTTAGCAATATTATTAGAACTCTTCAACAGGTCAACTAAAAGAATTTTGTCCAGTAGTCGTTCTATCAAGAGCCACCGCTAACTCTCTAACTGTTAATTCATTAAATAAAGAAAACATACCACGGCTTGTAGTGAGGGTTCTAAAGACTTTTCTGGAAGTCTAATAGCATCATTTGATTTTCCAGTGTTAACTGATGTGCCATCACAACCGATAGCTTTTACGTTCTTTATCAATAAAACTTTTTTTTTTCCATAAATCGTGAAACTGAAGTTGCAATTTCTTTTCCTGGGCCATTTACTGGAGCACCATGTCCGAAATATTTAGAGTGTTTCCTCAAAAAAAGATATATGTTCTTCTGCAATCCTAAAGCAGCTGCGCTAGCGGAGCTGTATTTCGTTTACCATCACGAGGGCCCTGATAGAACGCGGGCACTGTGTGACGAGGGGCTTAGATTCTGTTTATAGTTTATATTATTTTACTTTTTACTCCACATAAATCACAGATGAATCCCAGTTTCAAGTGTTAATTCAGTTAGATTCCACATTCATAAACAAGTTTCGAACCAAGCCACATGGCCTTGTAAAATACTAGTTTTGGTGAAAATTGCGTAACTTCAGAATAAATGTGGGAGATTTAAATGTTGTTTAATATACTTCTCTTCAACCCCAATTTTGTCCTCCGACTTTGCGGTGTACATTTTTCAACTTGAATTATTTTTAACATTTATTCTTAATATTAAAAAAAATAGAAAAAAAATCATATTTTTGAAGAAATTCAAACTTCAGGCCTCGTGCGGAATACCTAAACAATTTCTGATTAGACTGAAATTTTTTGTGGAATATGTGGGTTGTAGAGGCAACTTCTAATCAACTTAATAAATTGAATTTCGAAAAAATGTTTTTTTCCGATACACCCTAATGTACGTGCGTGCGTATGCATGTATGTATATGCGTATGTATGCATGTATGTATGTGCCTATGTATGCGTGTGCGCATGTATGTCGCACAACTCAAAAAGTGTATGCCATAGAAGCTTCTAGTTTGTTATGTAGGCGCTGGGGGGGGGGTCTAGTTGCGCACCTCCCCTTGTGGTAGCATTCGCATATTCCCAAAGTGATATTTTACCCCTTTTTGGAGGTAAAGCAGTGTTAATTTCATTGCAGACTTCATGATGTGTTTGGCGCGACCACTTGGCAATATATCGCCAAGATTTAAAATCGGTAGTATTTAGAAAATGAATGGTTGTAAAACAGATTTTTGCATTGATTCGTGGCAAACTATGGGTATAAAAGTTTGAATTGTTATCTCGTTTAGTAGTATAATATGCATTCAGCTTTTTACTGTGACTATTGAATGTAACGCATCATAAAAATTACGGGTAATGACAAACACTACACTGGCAAATGTTTTAAAAATTTGCTTTACTGTGAACTATGAAGTTTAAACCGAAAAAGTGTTTTCATTGCGAATATTTGGTTGTTATTTTAGAGTCTACAGGTTTAAGCTTGAAGAAAATTGAAAATTTAATTGAGGTCGCTGAGTTAAAAAAAAAAAAAAAAAGAAGACAGCTCTCATTTTTTTTTATTTAACTGTTAATTGTTACCTTTAAATTTGAAAGAAGCTGAAAAAAGTTATTGCAAAACAGCTGAAAATAGTAAAAAAATCCCTTTTTTTTCCGAATTGAAATCTGACTTATATTCAAATATTTAATAAGTAATATTCATTGCAATAATAAGTTAATAATGTAACATCTTTGAAGCACGCAACCGATCCAGGTCTTCTTTTAGGCTGAAAATATTGATTTGGTGACACACGCTTCTATTATTTTTTCTTTTTTTTTTTTTGTGTATTTCAACTGTTTTTAGGTGTTAAACTCAAAACAACTAAAGTAGAAGAATATTGTTTGAAAACTTAAGAATTAGGAGAAAAAACATGGCCGAAAGTTTATTTAAAAATAAATTAGCCACAACAATTTTGTTGCCAAAAAAAAAAAAAAATAACGTCATTACTGGTATATGACGAAACATATATCATTTGTTCTTCTTTTCACAGTATTAGGTCACTGGACGTAACATTAAGTGGATTTATTACCCAATTCTAGTCACTGAACTTAATGCCTCTGGTTCAAAAGTGCTTAAGCTTCTCAAATGATCCTCTGCTCTCCTTAGCAAAACGTATGAGGCAATGATGATATCTAATATATTTTCTAAAGAAGAAGAAACAGTTAATTCCGCAGAGTACCATTTATTAAACAGATTAAATTGTACGGAAATTAAAATTCAGGAAAACAAAGGAATAAACGGAGAGGAAAGTATTTCATTTTTTAAAATTTGTAACAATTTTATTACTTTTTTTATATTTATTCATTTTCATTTTATTACTATTTATTATATAAATGATTGGTCTCTAATAAATAACATGAACTGTATTAATTTATAATAAAAGCTCTTAATTTTTAGAGGCAAAGAAGGTTTGGTTTACCACCGGAGTTTGAAACAAGGACTCATCACGTTGAAAATATTATTTCTCCTTCATTACATTAGAAGTACCCAATGTTTTAAGATTAATTTTTATGATAAAAGCATTGCTTTTACCAATAGGTTCATGGTAAATCAAATTGCTACAAAACATATTTTGCAGGACTGCAAATTTAAATTTAGAAGGTTCAGTGATCTTAGCCACCCCATTTTTATAGCCAACATAGTAATCAAAATACTTCCATCTTTTTCTATGCATATTAAAGTTTTGTTTCTAGATATCACCAAGTAGACACGATCAATTGTTTTGTTTTCATATCCTTTGATTAAATATTTAAAAGATAAAATAAAATGGCTTGTGGAGGAAAGTTCCGTTAGTAAATATAAATTTTAGTTTGTATCTGCACCAAATTTGATATTGATGTACTATCAATTAGAATTGATATGGGAGGGAAGGGAGGAGGGGGGTTGGGGGGTTAGAGAACATTTCTACAGTTCATATTTTAGAGCCATTAACTTGATATTAACCATACAAATCATTTTTTGTATCAGTTCGTTCACGAAAAGCAAAAGAAAAGAAAATTTTCTACAACACATAGAACAATCGACTAATTATATGAAAATGAATTGAATTGAGATATTTTTACATTCAATAAAATTTGGTACTTTTTTTGATTTCCCTTTAAACGAAATCGTAGTTTCATTTAATCACAAAAAAAAAAAAGAAAACAGAATGTTCATTATTGTCGAAGTATCATATCTGTGATAAAAATATATGAATTTCAAATTTTCATTTCTTACTTTCCACGAGTTAATTTTTTTAATACCCGAGTCTGCACTCTGTTAAAAAAGGTGTAACTAAAAGTTTTTATAATTTAGTTTTTTCTCTAAAAAGTAAAGCTATTGTTTTTTTTCGACATACATAGCTAATCATTCTTTTAATGATTGGAAGCTATTTTAAGTTCAGAAGAATTGAAATTATTTAAAATTTTAATTTCTATGTCTTCGTTTTCGTTCCACAAACCTTTATAGAAACTGTTTACATTTTTGTTTTTGTGTTTTTGTAAAAACGAGATGTTTAGGGTTTTATAAAACCTTTTTTTTCGTTTTATAAATTGTTGCTGCATAGTTACAAAATTTAAATGAACATTACCACCACTTTTTTCATTGTAGGAAATTTCTTCATTTCGTGTTTCCATGCGTCAATTCTGTTCTGATGATTAATGTATTTTCTTTATTAACAGTTTCTTCTCTTCGTTTGACATGTTGTTAAAAAAGGCTACGCAGCGCTGAACTCAAAGTAAATAAAGCTGACTGAACTCTGTAAAAGTTGCTTTTGTGCCAACGCAGTGCTAATACCGGGAAAATAGCATGTCCTCCTTTCATTACAAGACGAGATACGAGCATTGATAAATTATCTACGTAAACTACGTGTAGGGTAAATGACTAGTTATGGGATTGGTTAAGTTTTTTCCATTTTTAGCCTACTTTCCCGTTAAAAATAAAAGAAAGACGAAAAAAGTATTAAAAGTAGCTTAATGCATCTAAAAAATATCGCCAAGTCCAAAAAATATCGCCAAGTTAAAAAAAAAATAAAAAGGTAAAATGAATATCGAAAAATTAAAAATTTGAAAGTAGGGTATTGAGATGGGGAATTTGTGTGTCGGTCGGTCTGTCGGTCAGTCGGTCTGTCTGTCCCCCCCCCTAATAACTTTTGAATGAACTTTCCGATTTGGACAAACTTTTTTTGTTGGAAAGATCTCGGCGAGTACAGCTCATTCCCATATTTGATTTTTCGATTTGAACAGTTTTTGGTTCAACTTTGAACCGTTCAAACAACCTGTCCCGCGATGCTAACTTTTGAGTAAACAGTCTGATTTGAACAAACTTTTTTTTTGTTCGAAAGATCTTATCAAGGATACTTTATTCCCGTATTTACATTTACGATTTGAACAGTTTTTCGTTCAACATTGAACCGCTCAAGCAAGCTGTCACCCCTAATAACTTTTGAGTGAACAGTCCGATTTAAATAAACTTTTTTTTTTGTTCGAAGGATCTCAGCAAGGATACTTCATTACCGTATTTAAATTTTCAATTTGAACATTTTCTCGTTCAACATTGAACGTTCAAGCAACCTTTCCCCACCTAATAACTTCTGAGTGAACCATCCGAATGGAATAAACTTTTTTTTGTTGGAAAGATCTCGGCGAGTACAGCTCATTCCCACATTTCGCTTTTTGATTTGAACCATTTTTCGTTCAATATTGAACCGTAAAAAAAAAAATTAACATTAGCGCCTACGGGGAGTTTAAGTTGAATGTTGATCCTGAACTTAAATCGGATTTCCTTCAAACTAACATTGTAAGAAAATGGTTTTGATAAATAATGTTTGTAAAGTACTTTTCTGAATAATCTTCTGTGAGGACTCTGATTCCGACTCCGCAAACATGGCGGAAATGCAGGCTCAGAAAAAAAATGACTGACTGTGCAGACGATTTTTTGTTTATTTATTCATTTGCTTTATTTTATTTATTTATTTATTATTATTATTATTATTATTTTTGGCAGACGATTTTTTTGTAACAAAAATGTTTCATTCACGAGGACATTTTATTCTTTATTTATATTTAACAGCTGTCAACGGATTTAAAGTGACATTCGAGACATTTTATCAATGGGCCAGTTTTATTTTCTTTTTTTTTCTTTCTTTGATAAAATGTGTTTTGATGTACTTTGTACTTTTAATTTTTTTTTTGAAAACAATTGAGAAGTTTTTCTACGGAAGAACTGTAACAGTTACATTCTTTAAAAGGTGCGACAAAACTTTATTTATTCATTTATTTACTTTTTATGTGTCTATTTCATCTGATGAGAGGGGTATATTTTGCTTTTAGAAATCAGCTTTAAGTGCTAAAAAGGTATGTTTGACATAATTTTTAGCCCCAGATAATCAAGAGATGAATGATAATCAGATGCTAGAATGCCGATGTCGATGTACGGGAAAGTAGGCTCGTTTAGTTCTTGACAGAACTTCTTGTTTAGTTTTGGATTGTTGTTGAACTGTGGTGTAACAGTTCTTGTTCATGGAAAAATCTAATTATCTTGCAACTTAGAAGTGTATGTAGACGCGTGGAAAAACTATATGCAAATAACAAGACAGTCTACAGAAACTCACAGCGAAAAAAATTGAATAGCGTGGATACAAAATGAGATTTGTAGTATATGGACAATATAAATGGAAAAAAAAATAATTTCGAGAATGGTTAATAAAATTATGGAACAATAATGGTAGCGGTTAAAAAACACAAAAAGCGCTGCCGCAATGAGCCTCCATTTTAACTTTTTATAAGGACAATTAAATGGGGTTATTTAACTTTTCGATTTCTTTATTTTCCTGTTTTTTGTGACCATTCCAATTTGGATAATTCAGTTAAGTTTTCTTTTTTTTTCTTTTTTGCTTTTCAAACTGAAATGTGACTCCAGATTCTTAGCATGCATTGTTTTTCATTATGGATACAATTAACCTTCTTATTTTGCTAAAAACATTTAGAAAAACCAATGTCTTTCAATGAACATCTCGTAGCAAGCATTACGTAAGTGCGCACTGAGATTTTTTTTTTTTTTTTGATAATGGAACAAGCCCTGTTTCTTTAATACCGAGATATTTAAAGGTTTTCATCTCAATAAATTACAACATACTGCTAGAAGCTATGACTTACATTTTCCGAATATTAGGATTCTGATTTTTTTTGAGTGCTTTGCAGATAAAATTATCAAAGTTTTATTAATATTTAATATTCTTTTTCAGAAATGGACTTGGCCCGTTTTCAAAATAAACGGCTTTGAAGTTCAAATTTAACATTTCTCTTGCAATAAACTTCATTAAAGGGACCAAACCTGAACATTTTGCGTTACAAAAATGCTTCAGAAAATACTCATTCCGTTGACAGGCATACCGTAATAGTCCATGCAGGACTGCAAACTTTTATTTCATTGTAAACACTTACTTCGTCCCGATAACTTCCTTCTATTTCATTTGCCTAGCAAAAGCGTGTTTTGTTATTTAAATTTATTTGCTAAGCTGCCGTCGTAGTTGAGGAAGAGTCAAGGCAAGTGATTTCCGAATTCTAACTGTTCGGTATTCTCTTTAAGTGCCAAGTATCGGGTTTATCATTGTCTTCAAGAGAATTCTAATCTGCATAACAAATAACCAGGAAGCACTGTGCGAATGAATGTGTAGCATTTACGCACATCAGGATTGCTTTTGCCATTGCTTAAGCTGCACTGACATCACGTTAAATTCCCAAATTATCTAGAGCATTATTTGATGGCTAGTCTACTGACTAGCCATCCAAATAATGGATAGAGACTTTTGAACTAAATGCACATAGTTAAAATATGTTTTGGTTTCTTTATCAAATATCGTTCACTGCTTTCCTAAGTTCTGCAAACCACTTAGTAATAAAAATTAACCAGAAAAAATTCAATTAATTACATCAAGAAATGTGATATAAAACTATGCTCCTGGTTAAAGATGAGAACGGTCGGAATTATGGTTACGTTTTTTTAAATGCTCACTTGATACCACAAAAGGAACTAGGAATATTTTATGATTTATGAGTAGTTTTAAGGAACTAAACGGATCATCATTGCATTTTTTAAAGGACGATTTTTGCATTTCATATTGAAAAAAAATACATTTTTACTTCATATACGTACCTTTTTGAGAGAAAATGTAGCTGAAACAGAAGCAGGAATTCAAGTAGAGTACAAAGCATTTTTCAGAAGCGAAAAATGTCAACTATGAACCAGATATGAGGAAAAGTATCAGCTACGGGAAAAGCGCTTGGCCACAATTTTGATCCACCATTTTGGATAGAATTTCACATGGGAACTTATAGTCCAAGAGCTAGAACGTCGAAAAAACAAAAATTTTAAGACGTCTGGCTCTTTAATATATCTCTCCCTATGCTAAATCAATGGGATGGTGGAACTCTGGCACATGCCGTTGAAGCAAGGTTTAATGTGTTACAGGCCAGATTGATTTGAAGCTCTTTCATTAGCGCTATTGGGAGTCAGATTTACGCTTAGAGGAGACCATGGTGCATCCGCAGCACAACTTGACTTATGAATGCACGCTGAGTTTACCTGTAAAGTATTATGAAGAAAAAACTTAAGTTAATGCTCCGGACTATGCTGCACGTCTGTAAAAGTAATCCAAAAAAGTAAGGCTAAACAACTAAGTCCATCCACTCCTTTTCGACATGGTCAGCAACAGATATACATCCCCAACGATTTGCATAAGTGTGCTTATGTGTTTGTCCGTTTGGGTGCAGTTCAAATATCGTTGCAGCCTACGTAGGAGGTTCCTTACACGGTTCTAAGAAATTGTCCCTATTGATCTCGGTTAAAGCCAGCATTTTTATTTGCTTGCTGAGGACACCAGCTCAGAGGTTCATAATGTTACTATTAGGCTGGGCTTTAAAAGCCCGTTTTCGTCTTTCAATGGTCTTGTGAGACTGGTAGGGGAGTGCGTGGTAAACATGCGAGAACACTGTCCGAGGGAATGAACTTTTAAGATACAAATTCAGAAGGGCTACAAAGGCTGCCGCCTTGCTTCGGTGAGAACTTTTTGAAATTACTCCAAACTTGAATTTCATAATTTAATAGAAATTTTACTCCGATTCATTCATACTAGTAATTTGAAACGAAATAGTTTTATTCAGCGTTGGAATAGTAAGCAATTCAATCAAAACTCGGAGCTATTTTTCTTCTTCTAGATCGAATGCAAAGATGTCTCAGTTTTCGACAAACATAATTTTTTAACCTGATTTTCCCATCATTTAAGATTTATGAGAAGAAAAGAAAAGTTAACGATATCTAACCTGAGGTTAGCAGAGCTTCTTATATTGAATAAGGCACCAGAATATTTCACGAAGCAAAGTTTTAACGGATGCTCTAGTCAGCCCTAGAAATCGGCGCTCATTATGCATGCAACAATTATCCTCAGAGGCACTAACGTGCTCTGGGGGACTACCGAAGAACAGAGGGAAGGGGAAAAAATCCATTCACCCTCGGATTCCATCCTTCTCACCCAGCATGACTATTGCTGAGTAAATTATGCGGGAACAGAACTCTCATTATGATTATTATTCTGCAGTTGGCGGATTTTCTCCCATTTTATGGTTTTCTGGCTTATGGTTCTGGATGCGAATCGACAGCACTCATTACGGATCTCGCCCGTGAAGACGCTCGCATTTCAATGGATGGTTGAAAGGAATAATTAAGAGGACTCGAATCTTTTGGAAGCGATTGCCTGTTTTTTCCACCACGGAAAGTTCTGAACTTATTACTGTTGTTACCTTTCAAAGTAGAGTAGTTTATACATCGTGACCTTAATGTCAAATAGGGCTATTTACCAAAATACTGGTTTTAGGAGATGTGGTGCAAGCACTTGAATAATTGAGCACTCTCAGAAAGCGGAATATGATTCAGACTCTTACGTTCAGTAAGTGCACGTGTTTTTTCAGTACAGAAACTCCGAAATAATCGTTGTTATCATTTCCAAATATAATAGATGATACATCGTGACTTTAACGACAAGCACTATTTATATTGGTTTTAGGAAATGTACTGAGGGTAGTACTGAGGGGTCAGTTGGAGAAAATAGAAACAAACTCTACTATTACTATTACTATTACCACACTTGTGGTAATTTTTGTAGCTAATCCATGCTACACTCTGACAAACTCAAGTACTTCAGTCAAAAAGTGAAAAAAAAAAAAAATGTTTAAAAAATATTTTAGCGCAGTTTGAAGTTGCGACTTCTCGCAATTATAAATTCCGCAATGAAGCCTTGGGCTACGGAGAGCGTAATCTAATTTAATGGCAAAACAGATTTCTTGAAATTTGATCAAAATAAACTGCAGTTTGTAAGAATACAAAATCACGCAGGAATTATTCCAGTGTAATGCAATTTGCATGAAATGTCAATTATAGGATGTTATACGAAGTAGTAAAATTTCTGAGCTGGTGTTAGCAGCTCCCTCTGAACTGCTGTTAAAAATTCATAAATACAGGGCTGTATCGGGACGTTGGAATTAGGCAATGGTTATTTATTAATGGCGAGACCTAAAGTTATTAGTAGTGAGACCTAAATATGCCTCCACTACGAAATAGGGTAAAATTTTAACTATTTACGGAGTATAGAGACTGGGAAGAAATTGGTCTACTGAAATTAGATTTCATACTTTACCAGATTCTTGAACTGAAGAAACTATAGTTAAAATTTTAGTCAGAAAACTAACTTTTATAATGCGTGGTATCGTAACCAATTCCATTTTTTAAGAAATAGTATTGGTTGAACAAATTTTTAGGAAAGTAGAGATAATTTTCGTAAGAAAAGTTGTGCCCTTTATTATATTATGAATTACTTCAGTTTTAAGCCCTTTACTTCATTTTCTTCTATTTTAGCTTATACAATAATTAATAAATATAGCTCAGAGTCCTCACTACGACAAAAAAATCCTTAGCAGTGTAAAACTATTAAGATTCATTAGACCATAACGTTTTGTTGTTTCTCTTGGATCTCATAATTTTATTTCAAAACGCGTCATAACAAAATTTAGCCGTCAAAAAAAAAAAATAATAAATAAATAAATAAATAAAAAAAAAAATAAACTAAAAATTTTTTAAGCATTTCTGTACGAAAGTTTGATAAACATGACACAAACAAATGCGCAAAAAGCAATTCACGTAAGATATTTACCTTTTGTCCATTGAAGAAATGGCAGGCAAGTTCTTTTTTTTTTTTGTACAAGTAAATGTGAACGATTAAATTTTATGAACGATGAGGGGAGGGTTAAGTTTTTAAGGCCCCATATAACGTTTTTTACTAGAATCAATCAAATGTCACTTAAAGCAATGTTCAATTTTCGTTTCGGAAGATAAAAATTTCCCTTCGTAACGACGGAAAATTGAATATTTCTGCGTCGTACTGGAACTAGTCAATCTTCCTCAACATAAAAAATTGTGAATGATTTAGGAAGCATATAGAGCATTTATATGAAAATGGAATGCTTACTTTACAAATTATATCTGAGCATGAATGTATGTCGCGTTTTATAAACTTTAGGTGTAAGGAAACAGTGTAAGTTTCAAACAAGAGCTTACTTCATTAAAAAAAAAAAAAAAAAAGAAAGCAGTATACCCCTTTAAGGACCATAAGACATATGTGTCAAATAAATGAAATATATTTCACAAATTATCGAACATAGTTAATTTAGTACATATCTCGCATTTTTTCTCAATGTAATAAATAAATAAACTTAAAAAAATCGATGCTTGAAAGATACACAGAAATTTTATTTTAAAAAACATCGCAAATCAAATACATCTTCATTCATACTCTCATGCTTTAAATCAACTACTTTCACTAACAATTATTTTTTAATTGAAGCTTAAATGTAAGTAATGCTCTTAAATATTTAAATATTTCCGAGTTGAACAATAAATTAATTAAATTTTGGAAAAATAATTACAGCTTTACATCCCTAATTAACCATAATAAAATGTACATCCAAATAATCCCAATAATAATAATAATAAAATACTGAATCAATTTTCACAAAAGTTAACCCATATATTATTTACGAAGCCATTTATTAGTTTCATATATAAAAAAATCATACTCTCCTGCAAAGCTTATAGTCTCATTAAGGAGTAAACGATAAACTAAAAAAAATCGTTATTTTAACTATCAGTTCTAAGTAAATATTACTTCAAAATTAACTATTTGTTAATGTATTTTTAATAAGGTGTATGCAGCGCATTAAAAAAAAATCACGATAAAAAAGAATATTAGGTTTCTTTTCGAGAACAGATGTTGAATTCTTTATTTTATGAAGATCAATATAAATCTTGATAAAATAAATAATCTTTCGTCGCATGTTGCAGGAAAAGCGAGTGATCAATTGCAGCCAATAATTGATTTATGCTCTGCGGCAGGAAGTTAAATCATAATAACTTTGATAAATGGCTAGCAATAACAGTCGAATGCCATTAGGAAAAAAATATTTTTAGCAGTCACAAAAATTTAAACTCGAATGTCGCTGAGTTCAACATTATTTTCCTTATAATTCACCTACACAATTTCGGTTTATATAACAAGTAAACACAGCTTTTCCTAAACTGTATAGTGTAAAAAATGTATATATACATGCCTTCCATGATATACTTAATATCATGTCAATTTCTTTAATCATATGATTCATATCCTTTTATAGGAATTAATTTGTATCTAAAGAATAGTACTGGTATGGCCTCATTGATGTGTGCAAACAGTGTCTTTGCTTTCTAGGGTCACAGCTGAAAATGTGTACGTATATTTGGAACAAAAAGTAGTCATCTAGAAACGAATTTACTTAATGTGCTCTTCGAAGAATATTATGTATTTAATAATTTTTTATTGCGTCAGTAAATAAGTTTTAAATTTTAGTTTTAATGCTTAGCCTTTTGAGTTTTAGCCTCATTATTTTCATTCAGTCTTATGCAGTTCTATTTAGGAAAACGTTGTTGGAAACCTTTCGTAACAGGAACTTGTGCCTCAAAAATTTTTGATTCGTTTACTTGAAGGCTTCAGTGGACACATTTTTTTTCAATTATTGATCTTATATGTCTAAAACTTTGTGTACTTTTTATTACATCTAAAAGCATAAAAAAATTGGTGCAAAAACAATGAATTTTTTTTTTAATTCAAAATTTAAATATTTTTTACAACATTTCAAAATACTCCACGCGTTACATATTTTTTTTTTCAAACTTTGAATTTCCACTTAATTTCCAATAATTAGGCATGATTGCATATATTTATGCATTACATGTAATGTTATTGAGATAGTTTATAAAAGATGCCTGAAAATGAAAATTTATATGAATTTTTCAGCTGAAAAATTCAAACATACAAGCACACAAAGTTTTATAGACAATAGATCGATAATTGAAAAAAAAAAAAAAAGTATTTTCGCGTCCACTGTACCCTTAAAATATCACAACATTAGCTATCAGACTCGAGTCAAACTTCAACATTTTTACCTACATAAATTATTTTGACAGCATAAAACAATAATTAAAGAAAAATCAAAAGCTGAATTTCAACCCCAGTTGCATGCATGCATGTAGCTGTATTTCTCCGTCTAAATTCAATACAGCTTTTCATAATCCTCTGGATGGCACGATGATAGCGCACTGATGTGGTGCATTAGTAAACAGTTGAGTCAATATGGATCTAATCCGAAACATGCATTGTTCCCATTGTTCAGTTTGGATCAAACTATGCATAATTAAAGCTCCCACTTACCCACTGTAACGCTCGATCCTACTCTGTTGAATTTTTAGTCATCGCATAAGAACGAATCCGTGATTTTAGTCGCTCTAGCTTCACAACGAGAAGTATATTAATAAAGCATGAACAATAAAGTAATTAACATAGTTGTAATACTTTGGAATTTACAAGCATATTAATTAAATGACTCATAATACATTTTTTCTCAAAAATGCGCATTCGCTTCATTTAATCAAGAACGCAGACATTTTTTAAAAAGAGGATTTTTCTTAATTTGCCCCCTTTTCTTTCTTTCAATCTGAACCCATAGTTCTATCAGCATGCAAAGAAGCAAGTGCTGAAAAACCCAATTAATTAAAGTCAAAGTAGAGTTGCTAGTAATGAGCTTCAAAGCGTTTAGAGTTTTTTTTTTCTTTTTGAAAGAAACGTTTGTTTTTTCCGAAGGAATTTTTTTCTAACATTTTTATGAGCCGGCTGTTCTGTTGCACGCATTTTTGTACATTGTTTCGGCACATTGGCAGATACTATTCTCCCGATTTTCCCTCATTTTTTTCGCATTCTTTTAATTGTGATTTGTTTCTTCTTTAATTATAGGACAAGTATTTTTGCGTTACTATTTTTTACACGCTTAATTATTCTAGTCAGGGCTGCGTTTTTATCGAGGGGGAAAAAAAGCTTTAGCATTTGCATTCATGTGATTATTCGTAAGAAGTTTCCTTTCGCCGTTTTTTATTTTAACTCAGATGACACTAAGTAATGGTTTTATGACTTTTTATCCAGTTTCTCTCAGTTCTAATTCACGATACTTGAGAGGGATTTTTGCTGACAATAAGCAACTAAGCAATGAGAAAAAATAATAAATAAAACCCTTAGAGGAGGGAGTTTTTTTGAAATGCAGCAAAATGAAAATAGCTGAATGACATCACTGAGATAAGAATAATTTCTTACTCTGAGATAATTTTATGGATTTAGAAAGTAAAAAGCGCTCTTGTAGTTTTTAACATTCTTTAACTATTCGTAATGAACTGCCACTTGCAAAATAAGAAAGTAGGGGAATGTGGGGTAAAGTGGAACAGTTAAGATGACTTACCTTTTTCAAAATGAACAAAATGGAAATTGTTTTGAAAATAAAAGTGTGATGAAAAAAAAAAAAAAGAACTGTAGATTCCATAATAAAACTTGATTAAAATATTATTTTTCCTTTTTGGCAGAAATTAATAAATGAATTAATAAATAATTAAATAATAAACGATTAAATAAGTAAATAAAACAAATTAATCAATGCACAAGAAAAAATAAATGAGTGAATAAACTAGCGAATGGATACGAAAACAAGGTAATGAATGAATAAAAAATAAGATAATTAATACGTGAAGGATAGTAAATTAAAAAATGCCTGAATACTTAAGTTATTGAATGAATGAGTAAACAAAATGAACTTTTTTACTTTGTGCCAAGTGTGCTCGACAAGTTGGATTAAATATTTAAAATCAAAATGTGCTCAATATTTTCTAAATAACTACTACAGTAGACATCAGAAGAACTCAATTAATGCTTAAAATACTAATTATAGAACTTTATCATATTATAATAATAAAAAATATGTCTGATAATCCACAAACATTGCAAAGTAGGGCACCTGGTTCCAGCACTGAGCACCATTATTCAAATCTTGGCAGGTAATAGCACGGAAGTAGATTAGTGTAGAATTTCTTTCGATCATATCCTTGGCATTAAGATGACACTTAGAGCTGTTGATCCTCCAGTGATCTATTTAATGATTTTATACTCGAGCCGTGTAGCCTAATACAAGCATACCCAAGTTTGTCAGTCGTTTGGATTGCAACCAACGGTGGCTCAGGGGAAGGACACGAAACGTCACTGTGACCTATCAAAATTTCTTTGTGCACTAAATTTTGTGTGAAGATTCGACAAATTTCGAGACATTACTGCAATTTTTTTTAATGTTTCATGTCCAATCTAATTGGATTGACGCATGTGTGCATTCCTGTATATTATCATTTAATGAGATTTGGAGTTCCATTCGGTAAGTTACGAAATCTCCCTCCCCCAACTTACAAAAAGAATTAAGTTCGTGGATCTTCTGATTGCAACCTTTATTATTTACTAAAGTCTATGACGTACTAAAAATAAACATTGATAACCAATACCGTACTAAGCACATTTAAGTGACATAAAAGTTAGTCCAAGAATATATAACTCACCAAGAAATTTATCCTTTCATTTTGCAGTTACAAAATGCAAATAAGTCAGGACAAATTCTTTGAGTGAAAATGTATTTTAACTTTTATTACCTCTACTTTTTCTTTGTTATTCAAAATCTTGTTTCTAATTAAAACTAGCAAATCAAAGGAAAGAGTGAGCTTACGCAACAGTGTTCTTCAAAAGTATAAAGAGAGAAAATGGAAGGTTGCGTAAAAAGAAAAGTTGAATATAAATGTGACATTATGGAAATAGCGAACTTCGTTTCATAAAAAATGTTCGGAAGGGGGGGGGGGAGGCCGTTTATTGCACATGTTTTTCAAAAACTCATAAGTGAGCCAATATTTTGAAAAGTGCCAATTTAAAGTTGGAGTTTCCCGATTAAAAAATTTTTTGCAGAAAAAAATTAATATTAGATTGTATGACTAAATTGGGTCTAATTGCAAGAAAATAAAAGGGGGGAGGTCAAGGAGGTTATTTACCCCCTCATTTGATTGCTCAATTTTAAGCCGTTTCAGATCTGATGAGTGTTACAGATCTGATGTTAATTTGAGTTACATATTGAGTTTATGCTTTCAGTCTTCATTAACATCTCTAAAAATGATATCATTTCCTTGCATTTTTAACATAGAATTAAGATGATTATATTAAAATATATATATTAGCTAAAAAATCAAATTTCATTATGAAAAAGCATTTCTTGGAAATAAAATTAGCGATAAGGTTTTTAGATCAAATAAATTATGAGATTACCAAATCCAAGCTAATAAAACATTTGTTTTGTTTTGAAACAACACACAACTCTGCTGCTTGCTTTTCTTTAATTAGTTGCAAGAAATTTAATTTATTGATCAGAAATTAAAATTTAGCATGCTAGTTATTATCTAGTTATTTAGCGAAGATATGAGAAATTGAAGCACCAAATAAATAAATAAATAAAATAATAATTAATTAACTTAATTTCTACAGTGTCAATTTTTCTTATTTTACTAACTTCTATTGTCAGGTCATACAAACCACAAATGAAGCAGTTGTACTAAAACTCATAGCTTTTCATTTTTTAAGAACACAAATATTCAATATATGTGGCTAAAAAATACGATTTTTGCTTTTTAATAATTCTGAAACTTGAGAGTTCGGTAACATATTCGCTGTTTTTCAATGTTACCGCTCTGACTGCTACCGATCTGACAAACCGACAAAGCTTTTTTTTTTTATTTCCGAGTAGATTGCGCTAAACCAAAATCAAATATGTTGTTTTTTCACTTGTAATAAAGGACTATACTTATATATAAAATAACTTTTAAAATAATAAACATTTTAGCGCGTGGTACCGATCTAATGACTTAAATGACACACATTTTATAAAATCACTTTAAAAAATCTTACCTGCAATTTTAGATGCAGAAATGTAAATTTTTAATTACGATGCGATAAAACATCACGCTAGGTACTCAGTATCACGTGGTATTGGTGCAGGAAATGATTTTGGGAGCCTAAATATAGATCGGAGGTTATAGTTACAGCTCTGACGCGGAACTGAGGGACACGCTTATTTTGCATTGGCTAGAAAATCAGAAATCGATTAAAACAAAAATGAAGTAAAATATTAACAAAGGGGTAAACATAGAATCGTTTTTTGTGCAAGTGCGATTTTTTGGGAAGTTATAAAGTGCGCATGACCTGTTTGCATGCTAAGCTTTGCTACTGGGGATACGTTACCGATCTGATTTTTGAAATATAAAAAAAAAAAAAAATTCTGAAGATTTTTTTTTTCTTCTGATGTTATTAGATGAAATGAAAGCAAAACCTTATCTTCTTTTTGGGGAAAATTATTTTTTGAACTAGTTATTGAAATACTAGTGAAAATTCACCTGGGAGTCAAATTGGCACTTTTCTAAATATTAGCTCAAGTGTTAAAAAATATATATTTCTGATTCAGGTAACAAATGCATCGTATGGAAATGGCAATTATTATTCACTTGCATAATACAATTCGACAGTCTGCCTTTAGATAAGTTATTTCAGTAATGTTTTTTTTATATTTACACAAGCGTAGCAATAACTCTCTAACTATCTTAAATTAGTTTTCGCCTTTAAAATTTCAAAAGCAACAAAATTTGTATGAAGCTTGTTCTTTTACAGGTAAAATAGGGATAAACGAGCATTCATTATTATTTCATGAGTAATTAGTTTTATAAATTTTATTTAACAATGCAAAAAAGGGACGAAAGATAACAGTTAACTGGTAAAGTTTTTACAGAATCATGCAGTACACATTAAAGCAAGAAGTTTCGATAACAATCAAAATTACTTTTCTGTATGTTAACGTATAAGGTGTAATCATGATAACCGACCAGGGTCTAAGAAATTCCGGTAAAAATGAAAAAAAAACCTTGGCAACAGGGGCATCCCGAAATTAAGTTTATAGAGAGGAGCAAAATCTCAGTTTCTTCAATGGAATTCGGAATTTTACCGAATGATAAAATACGTTTACGCACATATTTACATCTAACAAGAAACATTAATCATCATTAAAAAAAAATGGGAATAACGCTACATTGTCTCCAAAATTGACAAATAATCAGGAAAATTCGCTGAAAATGATAATTTTTGTGAAGTAGGGCAGCAGTGACCTTCCATCGGGGCGCCTGCTTGGCGATTAATTTTTCAGAATAATGTTTTTTTTAGAAATCACGATTTCTTATAAACTCTGAAAAATAATTTGTACGTATATGAGATGTGTTACAATTGCTTTAGGACTGGAAAAAAGACAAATGTAACCTTTTAAATCTATAAAGAATATTTATTTAGTTTATTCGGCTGCAAGTTTCTTTTAAAAAATAAATGTTTTATTATGTGAACTTTTTTTTTTTTTCAAGTTTCATTAAAACAAAAAATTTTTCAATTTGTAATCTTTTTTTTTTCATTTATTAAATTAAATACCTAAATATACTTTTTCTAATTCAGATTTTGTTGAGCGGATATTTTAGCTAGTTTTTTTTAACATTTTTTTCAATTTTTAAAACTCTTACTTGGAATGGTTAACATACATTTTAGGCTTGAAATAGTTCGTTGTTGCCATATTTATTCTAAGTTATTTAACGTCCTGTTTATAGGATATTTGCCAGATACGTGAGCAAAATACGACTTTACTTGACTTTACTTTTGCAAAGTAACATTACAAATGGCAGCTGTGATCAATTTTAAGCAAATAATTTTAAAATAGTTTAATTTTATGAAAAATAAGTTCGCAAAAAAAACTTACTTTCTGTGGCTACCCATGCTGGATCGTTGTTTGACTGATTTGTCTGAAAATAGCTGTCAATAAATAAACTCTGAGGTCCAAATAGTGGCTCTAACTCGTTTTCTCAAGAAGAACTATTTAACTTGTGAAAAACAGCTTTAATAAAAGGATATACCCATTACAGATTTTTGTGTGCAGTAACTAACAAGCGTCCCGTTTTAGGTCATTGGGCATAAATGAGTTAATAAGTTTACTAATTTTATTTTTGTGGTTGCATATATATAGCGTCTTAAGACTCTGTTGCTTCACTCTATGTTGAAGTTATTGTGAACTCAGCAGTTTTTAATGAAACATTTTTCGTTTCTCAAAAAAGTCAATTTCATTGGTTACATCTTAGATACTTCTTTCTGGAATTCCTCTCCCACACACAAGAATTTTAGGTCTAACCGTCTCTTGGAGTACTTATAGTATTGTCGATGAAAGACTCGGTTCTTGCATGCTTTTCAGTAGAGATCAATTACTTTTGAAAAACTATTCCACTGTAGGTACGAAGAAAATAGTTGAGAACTCAATGTTTTCATTAACATATATGCTTGCACGAAACTTTGCCTGGACATAATTTTTTTTACAGCTTAAATTAATTGCACAATAAAGAAAGAAAATTGCACTTACTTCAATAAGAAAATGTAATTCCAACAGTAATCAATTGAAAAAAACCTGCGAGGAAAAAGAAAAGATACAAACAATGTAGTGATTACATTTGAAGAAAAATAAATAAGAGTAAAAAACGTTTGAATGATTTATATGAATGAAGCAATTCTACTTAACAGAAAGAAAGTTTTTGTCTTCAAAGTGATTTAACCTTTTCACGAAAAACATACTAAAAAATTCGCAGAAAACATTTAAAACATCTGGTCTGGTGTACAAAGCCTTAGTTAATGATGAGTTTATGTTATTTAATGTTTGTGCTAAAGCATTTTTTACATTAGATTGCCTAAGTATAGAAACATTAACTAAGTTTTTATATGTAATTTTTAAGAAGTTGCTTTTACATATATACTTAACTTAAATTTCATAATAAACTGTCTGTAATTTATTATTGTAATATTTGCAGATTTATCCAGTGTAATTAGAAAGAAATACATAAATTGTTTTATAATCTCAAATGCATTCATACATACACAAGAAAATGAATCGAAATGTATTGTACTTAGGATATTTTATTGCGTGCATAAAATTTCATTTACTACTGATGATAAATGAATAAAAAAAACCGAGTCGGTTAGAAAGTCTTTCTGTAGGAAAAAAAAGAAAGAAAAGGAAATGAAAGAAAGAAAAAAATAAAAGAAAGAAAATAAAATAAAAATAAATAAAATAAAAAAAAAGGAAAAACGGAATAATCAATTTCAGAATAGCATAATTTACAGAAAACATTTCTTTTATACCATCTTTTGATCTACTTAGTTTGATTACTCAATGTACTTACACTTTACCCACAAGGACTTTTTTTTGAAATCATATTACATTGCCACAAAACTAGCCGAAATGTTTTTAGTGCAATTTCAAACTATTTAGATTAATTTGTTTTTACGAATTACCTCAGGATTTCAGAAATCCTTCAAACCCATAATGACCTGGGAGCAAATTTGTAAAATGCTTTCTGTTTTATTCCATGTGTGGAAATATCTTTAAAACACTCATTTAAAGTTTTGTAGTTTCACTTTTATGTTGAATAGGAGATAAACAAGACTTTAATGATATAGTAACTCATTTTTTGGTAATATGAAAGCTACAAAGTTCAGATTATCCAATTTATTTCGGATCCCAGTATGAATGCCGTGTTCTGTCTCGAATGGCAAGAACTTGCCTATGTCAAAGGATGTCAAAATTGACAAGATGTTTCGAATTCAGCAACAGTGCCAATGAAGCAAATTTAAAATGATACTACAATAGGGTCATTCCATGTCAAGTGTCCCAAATTTCGAGAAAATATGACTTGCATGAAACCATACAAAATTATAGCTCCATAAGCCTTATGGTTCAGCCAATAAAAATTATTTTATAAAGGCCTCTTTTTCGTGTCTTGGAAAAAAATGACCAAATCTTCAAGTTTGTGCTTTTATTGCTCGTGACCTAAGACGATTATCAGGCTCAAATTTGGTGATTCTTATCACTGTTTAGAATAGAATAGCCTACTTGTGTAACAAAAGCTCCGTGCACTGTACTTTTTTGCAATTTGGTAAAGTTGGTAAAAAATCGTATTTTGGCAAATTTTGACCATACGTTATCAGCTTGTATCTACTGAGAGAATGACTTTCTGAAGCTAATTCTTTCCTCGTTTGTAGCCTGATAGTTCGTCCGAAAGGTGTGCAAGTGGCATCTTGATAGCTCAAATAATTGCTGAATTATGCGAGTTGAAATTCCAGTCAAATTTCTTTTTTCTCAATTTTGTCTCAATTTCAAAGGGCAATATCTCAAAAGGGTCATCTTGAATTTCAATTTTCTTTACATCATTGGAAAGAACACACTTTTCTTAACTAAAAAAACGTTATTTTTATTTTTGAGACAAACCAGTTTCAAGGGAATATTGCAGATCAAAAATGTGTACGTCATTCAACGTGAAATCAAAGAAAAAAAGATATAGACCTCAAAAGTTGATGTCAATTTGTTCTATTAAAATTTACAGGAGCTATTGTACTTATGTTCTGATGAAAAAACCCTTTTTTAGATATTTTTGAACTTTTAGTTTTTGTGTGCGCATCCGTAAAAACTCAAGAAATGGCAAAAAATAAAGTTTCGTTTTTAACAAAAATAATTATCTTCTTATCGCTGCTATAAGAGCTTGAGTCTTTTCCTATGTGTTATTTTTAAGCTCTTGAAACAGAATTTCGGATGATATGTCACTTGGCAAGGTGTCATTAATATTTTAAATTCATAAAAAGCATTGTTTCCTTTTTCAAAAAAATAAAAATAAAAATAATTAATAAATGAGATAAATAATAAATAAAACAGTTAATATGGTGTGTACGTGATAAAAAATATGTATAATGGGACTGCAAAGCCATTATTCTAAAAAGCGATAACGAAAGTTTTCGATAGAGTTGAATATTGCAATTATTTCCACCATGTAAATGATAACAATAGTAATTGAAAATATGATAAGTAGTAATTGAAAATCCATTCTTTATACTGCCGAGGATGTGTCTAGATATTCAGCCTATGATTGCAATTTGCCCATAAACAAAAATGATGAAAAATGGGAAAATGCTTTTTATGACCTTGAAACATTAATGACCTACAACCTTGCCAAGTGACATATCATCCGAAATTCTGTTTCAAGAGCTTAAAAATAACACATAGGAAAAGACTCAAGCTCTTATAGCAGCGATAAGAAGATAATTATTTTTGTTAAAAACGAAACTTTATTTTTTGCCATTTCTTGAGTTTTTACGGATGCGCACACAAAAACTAAAGTTCAAAAATATCTAAAAAAGGGTTTTTTCATCAGAACATAAGTACAATAGCTCCTGTAAATTTTAATAGAACAAATTGACATCAACTTTTGAGGTCTATGTCTTTTTTTCTTTGATTTCACGTTGAATGACGTACACATTTTTGATCTGCAATATCCCCTTGAAACTGGTTTGTCTCAAAAATAAAAATAACGTTTTTTAGTTAAGAAAAGTGTGTTCTTTCCAATGATGTAAAGAAAATTGAAATTCAAGATGACCCTTTTGAGATATTGCCCTTTGAAATTGAGACAAAATTGAGAAAAAAGAAATTTGACTGGAATTTCAACTCGCATAATTCAGCAATTATTTGAGCTATCAAGATGCCACTTGCACACCTTTCGGACGAACTATCAGGCTACAAACGAGGAAAGAATTAGCTTCAGAAAGTCATTCTCTCAGCAGATACAAGCTGATAACGTATGGTCAAAATTTGCCAAAATACGATTTTTTACCAACTTTGGCAGCAAATTGCAAAAAATCTACAGTGCATGGAGCTTTTGTTACACAAGTAGGCTATTCTACCCTAAACAGTGATCAGAATCACCAAATTTGAGCCTGATAATCGTCTTAGGTCGCGAGCAATAAAAGCACAAACTTGACGATTTGGTCATTTTTTTCAAGACACGAAAAAGAGGCCTTTATAAAATAATTTTTACTGGCTAAACCATAAGGCTTATGGAGCTATAATTTGGTATGGTTTCATGCAAGTCTTATATGTACATCCAAAAAATTTTCATCAAAATCGGAGGGGGTCGAGTGGGAACGCCTCGTACACTTCACATGGAATGACCCAATATTGCTTTTCAAAATTCGGAGAAACAAAAGCTTAACAGAGAAAATGAAAAAAAAAGAAAAAAAAAAAAAACATTCACAAATGTTTTAACAAACATTCATTTTATACCACTTGGCATTTCCCATAAACCAATACCCAGAACCGTCACTTAGAGTGGTCGGGAAGGGGTAATTTCCTCTTTCTGACTTTAAGAAATCAATGTATTTACAAACGCGTGGTCGTACTTGTTGTTTGCCGACATAATACGCAGTGGTTATATACTGTTTGTTACCCCCCCCCCCATTCCAGAAAAATTAAATGTCTGATTTGTTCATAACTAAATTTGCTTAATTGAGAACATTGAGAAGCATTTTTTTAATGAGCAACGTATTTTAGAGACAAATTTTAAAGAAAAAGTTCTTTCCTGGTTTGAGGTAAACGTAACGTTTTCTTGAATCCTCAAATCACACGTCTGCATTTATAATGACCAATCCTAACCACCCTTTTTTAAGCAAAATATTCGATTAATCAAATCACGATAAAATTAGTCTTCTTTGCATGAAACCAAATTCACCCCAACACACGAAACTAAAAAATTCATAAGCAAAAATATGCGTAACACAACAAAAGGAGCGCCGCTCTACGTACAAAAATAGATCATCATCGGAAACTGCGTTATTAAACTAAAGAGAAAATTAAATCTGGAAAATATGAAAGATAGTGCGTAAAGTATTTTGGAAAGAGAGTTGAAAACACGGACTAGATCGTGTTCAATGAGAGCCCTGTTTCAAAAATGAGCGTTGAAGGTGATTTCGTTACAGTATTAAAGAATATATGTTCCGAAAGATGTACGAGTGGAAGGCAAGTTTAGTGCCGAATAAATTTGCATAACAGTGAAGATGCAGCTTAGCTGAACAAAGTAAAACCCTGAAACAGATTTATGAAGCGTCATCATTACCTTGGGAATTTTAACAACAATCGATTGGCTGCAGGAAGTAGGTAAGAAGGTGCTTAACGTGCATTGACATGCTACACAATAATAGGGCGAACTCCTTTCTGGAATAAAGAGGTTAATGATCCGGGAATTTCGAGCGTTTCTAAATCCGCATAGATTACAGATTGCATACATTTGGAATTGTTTAACTAAATCTCTAAAGGCTCTGCTTAATTAATTTATGCAAAACCTGGCGAGTTTATACTGCGTTTGCGTGGTTGTCTGATTTGAAAAACGTGCAGTAAATGGAATCATTTAATATGTTGCTTAAAAAGGAAAGCAAACTGGATATTTTTAAAGATATTTTCCATTGGATGCATTGAGGGTGAGTTGAAAAATGGTAGATTAAAATTGCATTAGTTGAAACATAAACAGAGGCACACATTCTCAGATGAGGGTTGGTACATGTATTAATATATGTTTCAAAAGCTAGCAGCTAATGAAATGCCAGGCCCATGAAGATTTAAAAAGCGTCGTAGATAAAAAATGAGAAGGTGGAGAGCAAATGCGGTGAAAGTAGTGGTCACATTTAGTGGCAACATTGTTTATAATATAAGAAATTATAGATGAATACGGTGAAATTAATCATTTAACTAAATTTTTAAATCAATAACATTAGCACGGTTTTCTACTTTCTAAATCACTAACTGCATCTTTGAGCAAAATTTAAAAGCAGTAAGACATGAAATTTTTGCTTCACCAAATAATTTAAAAGTGTATGTGTATGTATTATTCGCAATAAAATATTTTGGATTGCTACCCCATAAAGACGTTTTCTTTAACAAATGCTAAATATCTTCATGTTCTTCTCATCAACTTATTTTTAGGCTATTTTCATGCTTTTAGTTACGAAACAAATTCGTTTTTGAGGCACTGATAGGCTTTTTTTAAACATTATTTAAAAAACATTTCTTAAGTACTTTATTAAATTTAGTGGCATAGAAAAGAAGTACAGAAGTGTGAATGAAAATGGAAGGCTGATGTTCTTATTGAAAAGTTAAACTTGCTAACAAGTAAAAGTAAATCAGTCGTTTCTGAATCTGGAATTCATTAAGTCCTTCAATTTTACATTCCTCGTTGAAAGCTTTGTTAAACCTTTAAATACGAAACCGTTTTTTTAATGGAGACGAGGTTTTTTTGTTTTGATCCTAAATTATTCCTTCTATATGCAAAACAGAGAGCGTAACGAAACTTTATACGAGAGCAATTAGAAAGAGCAAAATAGTGATGTCTGCAATTGATTTCTGAGGGCAAAAAATCTTTAGTTACTTTTGTTGACATGATTTAAATTAGTCAAGAATATTTCTATGGTATAAGATTTGACTAATGTTGACCTATTTTCATCGAGTTTCCTAATCAACTGAGTATTTTATACAATATATGGTGTAATTGAAAAAAGAAAAGAATGGCTATTTTAAATAAATACTATTTAAGATGACTTTTTTAAAATGTCCTTTATGTAGTGCCCCGAAGTTTTTCTCGCAAAACATAGTAAGGGCCAAGCTTCACATTGACGTAAAGCAGACAATCAGATAAATCAGAAACGTAAAATGGATTAAATAGTGGTTCTATGGAAAGTACCTCGATTTTCGATTTCTGCCTTCAATTTCGGTCGCGTTTTCTGCTGATGTGGAGTAGGGTCCTTAAAGATGTGAATAAAACGTTAAATTGAGGTTGTTTACCCTTTTACATGCAATAAGAAAGGTTGTCTGGTGGTAAACGGTGAGCGTGTATTAACAATTTAGCCCTCATCGACTTTCCTCATAAGTTGCATGTAAAAATGTGTTTAAAATATTGCAAATACGATGATATAAGGTTGTACAGGCAAAGATTGCAAATCATAGGATTGTTGTTATTTAAAGTTTATGCAATTGCGTAACTCTGCAGATTATCTGAAAGTATCTATAAGTAAAAAAATAATTACGCAGAATTTCGGCTAATTTTCTACGCATGCTTTTAGAATTTGAAGAAGATCTAAATTTTTCTTAATTGACGATTGCGTGGCACAAAACTCGAAACATTAAAACAAAAAAGATTAACCCCTTCTCTGTTTTGCCCATACGCAGTATGGACATGGCATTCAGGCCCTAACTTTGTTTCGCTTTCAATTTTTACCTGTATCTTTTTTATTTTTAGTAACAAATTATTCGTGTGTATAGCGATAGTTGTCAATTCGACGATGGTTTCCAGATTATTGTGCTTTTTTCTGATTGATTCAAAAGCGAGGATAAATGTAAAATGAACAAAAACTGCAATAAAAACGTGATAAGTTTTGAACCAAATTCTGGAAACAAATGAAGCTATCAAAGATTTAAGGCATAATTTTCAAATTTTAGCAGCACCATATTCTTGAATTATTAGCCGTTTTGTACAACCATGACATTTTAATGCAAAAATATAGAGCTTAGAGCGTGCTAACATTAAGCGTTACTTTCGGAAAATTTATATTTACTTCTAGTTTTAAAAAAATGCAGAAAGCTTGTTCAAATTTTGCATAATTACTTCTTTTATTTGAAGATATTTACAGAACATCTGCAGAGTTTTTCAGTTAACGAAGCTTCAAATTGCCGCAACTCTAAGATTTTCTTACTTTTTCAAAAGAATATTCAAGGATGTTGGGTTGATAAACTTAAAAAAATAGGGAATTTATTAAAGTATCACATGAACCATTGTAAGCAACTTCCCACGGAAATGTCAAGGCCAAAAAAATTTTTCCGGTACACATCATTTTTGGAGGGGATCTTCTGAAATCAAAGAACCAAAATTTTTTAATTAGTTATCAAGTTCTTGGGGGTAGCAAGGTCTACTTAAAAAATAAAAATAAAAACGTAATTTTAAACTAGCCACATTCCCTATTTTTTGATGAAAAACCAGCATTTTCATTAAGTATTGAAGAAAACGTTTAAAATAAAAAAATCAACTAAAGCAAATAAACTTGACGTCGTTACCTGGAGGAAGTTACTAACTAATAAAATAATTTTATTTTTTGATTTCAGCGGATACAGTGAGGAGTTATGACAGGCATCGCAATAAAGAGTTTCTTTCTCGAGACGTCTGCGGAGAGTCCCGAGAGACTCAATGGCTTATTTCTTCATGGAAATTAATTAAACCTTCACATAATGTTATTCAAATGTTACTTTATTATGTATTATTTATAGAAATAATTATATATTAACTGTCTCGCCAAATAAATCTGCTTAGACATGTTTTTATTTTGTGGTAATATTTATAATTTGTTTCTTTAATTATTACATTTGAGCTCTTATGTTAAATGAAAATGATATTGCAGTTTTGGAATGGCAGCCAAATGAAAATTAAATGCTTGTATCCATGCAAAATTGTTCAGTTTTGTCTCGTTTGAAAAAGTAATTGGCCACACTGAACTTCTGGTGTACATTTAACTCTTCAAAATTCAACTTCTAAAGTAACTTTTGCATCATAAAAACTTGTTATTTTTGATTCAAGTCGACTACTTGATTTGTCTCGCACAACTTAATTTTCTGAAAACAAAATCAGCAGTAAAGGCCTAACTAGAAAGGTGTTTCAACAATTTTAGGGATTGTAGAAATTATAAAAATTGCATTAATATTCACTTAGTTTTTTTTTTTTTGGCGATCAATTAGTTATAACGCAAGTTCTACACTATTCCAGTGACCATTTTCCGATACGATACCTTATTCACCAAGCATCTTCTGTCACCCACCTGTTCTAAAGTTTTTGCCATCTTGATTTGACTCGAGAAAGGATCAGATCATCTTATCATGGATTTACTTATCGGGCCTGACAAATCTACTGTAATCCACAACCAGTACAAATCACTTCCAATTTGACTAATCAAGTGCAGCTGAAAAGAAACTTCATCCGACCAGCCAGTTCACGATCAACAAGACGACTTACTGCAAGAAATTTTCAAACAGCTGTAAAAAAATTCCTTATGAAAGGGAAAAAACGGTTGCAAGTATAATTTTTAACTATTTTGAAAGTTGATTAGTGTAGGCAATCACTAAAGACTGTAATGTAAACGGGTTTTGTCGAATTTCTAGCTCCCTGCATTAAGCGGGCTCAATGCATTTCCTATGTAAAAGCCTTTAAGAGGTAAAAGAGATTTTTAAATAGTTGATAAAAAAAAGGTCAGTTTATCTATTTATGTATTATTTTGCCTAAATTTCCTATTTCGCTAATTCCCTGATCTCAAATTATAAAATATTTTGAGCTGCATTTTTTTTTTTACATTATGATCAGAATCAGTAAATCAGGAGCCTTGTAAGACTTTTTTTTTTCTTATAGAACCGTCACTATATTTTGCAGTGATACGTTATACAGTCCCCTAAAACGGCAACTAAGTTTTCTTTTAGTCATATCAAAAGAACTATTGAATATTATGAAAAAAAAGGCCATTTGAACAGACTTTTTTAACATTTAAGAAAGCTACAAAATAGTTAAACGATTATAAGATATTTTTAGAACATCTACAATTGGAGCACAAGCATTGAATTTTGAGATTCTTACTTGCGTGCTGTTATGTCAAGGCTGTTGCTCATCGCTTATCAATGAGTAATATCCCTTAATTTTATATTATTATTACATTTATTATTACTATTATCATCACTTTGAGTTTTAAAAACTGTGGAAATCTGTTCTGCTGCTAGGCATTCGTTAACAAATATATTAAGATTTAAATGCATAAAACAATATTATTATAAAGACAAACATTAACCAATCAATAATTTTTAATTGCAAGATGTTTGCCTTATCCATAAAAAATCAACACAGTCTTATAAACCTTTCTTAATATCCTGAACAATAATTACCACAATGGTTGAAAAGACATCGCTCGACAAAGGCCTGCTGCTATTACATTCCAAAACAAAGAGCGGTGAATACTTGCTGCTGCTTGTTCAACAAAGTAATACTTGAATATTGCTCGCTGGTTCCTTTCAAAATAAAGAGCTACATTCCGAAGCAAGCTCAAATAATCTCCGCTATTGCCTAGAATCAAATTTAATAACCCACGATTAGAATTGAGGCATACCGGGAATCTAAAAATACAAAGCTTATAAGCATCCGGCAATTCGATCACTACCTTATTAAACCCCTGCGTTGCACCAAGAATCAATCTCGATGCTTTGGGAGTGCTGCACCGCAGAAAAATTTGCCTTTTATTGAAAGGAAGGCAGACAGGTTGAGAGTAAACTGAACTGAGGGTCTTTGAGAATTATGGAGCTAGTGTGCAGGTATGGATATTTTTCTATCCAGAACTAAGATTAAATTTTTCAGTATTGGTAAATTTATGTCTCGCAGTTTATATATTGGCTTTAATAGTCAGGTTGTGAAATGAATTATATGCATTTATGATTTTACTACTAGTCAAAAGTATGATGTCCCATTGGATGCATCTTCTCCCATTAAAGACAAGTCAGTACAAATGTTTTCTTTAAAGTTAGAAACCATTCAACTATATTGTCTTCTCGCTTTTAGTTTTAGCAGAAATTTCTGTCATTAGAATAAATCAATAAATAGATAAGTTGGTACATTGAATTAATTAATAAATGCATATGAGCATATAACTACGTAATAAATAAGTGAATATAAAAGCAACTAAGCACACAAATAAATAATCTTAACCAGATAAATATATAAAGTCTTACCCCTCCACTCCTATTGTCACGTATCACGCTGTTTCACACAAGCATATACTCCGCAAAAAATTAGCTGTTATTTTTACAGTATAATACTGGCAGCCGAGGTTCCAATTTGATACTGTAAAATGCGCAGTAATAAACTAAAACTAGCAATTTTAGTTTCTTACTGTAAAGTTAGCAATTTTACAATTGATTGCCGTAAAATTTAACTGTATTATACTGTAAAAACAACAGTATAATAATGGCAGCAGAGGTTCCAGTTTAAAACTGTAGAATGCACGGTGATAAAGTGTAAAATTAGCAATTTTACAGTTTATTACTGTAAAATTAGCAATTTTTAGTTTATAGCTATAAAATTAGGTGTATTATACTGTAAAAACAACATTCATTTTTCAGTGTAGTTATAACAAATAAATGATGTCACACTTCTTGTTATATCTTCCCTTGTTGCAAACTCACAATTTTAAGAACCACCCTCCTCTTCTCAAAGTATGACAACCTTTAAGGACGACTCCTATTTAAAATCTTTCCTTTTGCAATCAAATCTGTGAGGCGATTGAAAATGAGTAACACGTAAAAAAAGGCTAAGTGATTCTAAATACAAGAAACGTTCTTGACTAAAAACCAAAACACCAGAAAGAGTCTCAAAAAGATTTTAAAACCTAAAACATATTTCAAGGAATGGGCAGTTTTCCAAAACTCTTTTTAGTGGTGATTCAGTTACAAATGAAATTGCACAAAAAAAAAGCGCTAAATTGGAGGAAATTGACATGGAGGGTGAATGCAAGCAATGACACACAAAAAATTCAAATCGAAGATAAAAAAAGAAAAACACGCAACTAAATAACAGGATAAAGATCCTGTCATAAATAAAGGCAATAGTAAATATAAAATTACATAACATTGAAGTTCGGTTGCGAACAAAGATGCAGCTTTATAGGAGTTAAAAAAAAATAAAATTAAAAAACTAGAGATTGAATTTCGAAACACAGCTTTGGTCAGAAAAAAATTAAATTCATAATTTCGTAAAAATTATGCGAATTTATTCAGATTGTAATTTTCATTCATTAAAATATCTTTTCGCGTGACTAATGGTGAATGATGAAACAACTCGAAGGAGTTAGTTTATTTGTTCTGAAAGAAAGAAGCTTCCTTTTGTGGACCATGCTTAGCATTCGGAAGCATCTCGGATATTGCTTTTTATTCTCGTTTAATACCATTATATTTTTGCAACATAAGAGGTAGGGCTTTGCATAGCAACACACTGGAGCTCCCTCTGTACCTCCGCTTGTTTTATATGACCTTTCGAGCATTGGACAATTATGCGCACTAGTTACTGTCTGAAATAGGCTATAAACACAGCTTTAACATTTTTTTTTCGGAAATTAAACCCTGCATATGTTTAATTCGTGCTTTCCGTATAGATTTTTACAATAGTTCCCCTCCATTGTAATAAAATAAACATTTTAGGACTTAATAAATCAAAGAAAACAGAGAATAAAACAAACAAATGCGAAAACTGCAGCATTATGAGAGAGCAATATTCGAAACTTATTAATTTATGTTTGTAAATATGCATTGTAAGTATTGTTCAAAATAGTCTTAGGTGAACCTTTGAATAACCTACCCTAGACCAGTAATTAAAAATGATCATTTTTCATAAGCCAGATTTTTTTAAACCTTGGAATCACTATTTAAAGAGTAATTAGTTTAGCTTTTACAATCAAGATTTGCTTCTTTTATTTCAAAAGAGGCGAAGGGTAGAGGCCAGATAGGCAGATTTCAAGTCTGCTTAGAGGCGGTATGGAGTTAAATTCGGCTCTGGCTATACTAGGGCTTTAGCAACTAAATCAAAATGGCCAATAACTGTGTGTGGGCCAATAAACTATACTGCTATGCAAAGCGCAAAAGTCGTATCTGCAGCTGAACTCAAAATAAATGACTGTACACTGCAAAAAATAAAGTGTTGTTTTTACAGTATAATACTGGCAGCAGAAGTTCCAGTTTAAAACTGTAAAATGCACAGTAATAAACTGTAAAATTAGCAATTTTACATTTTCTTTCTCTAAAGCAGCAATTTTACAGTTTATTACGCAAAATTATCTGTATTATACAGTAAAAACAACCGTATAATACTGGCAGCAGAGGTTCCAGTTTAAAACTGTAAAATGCACGGTAATAAATTGTAAAGTTAATAATTTTATACTTTATTACTGTAAAGCAGCAAATTTACACTTCATTAGTGTACAATTTGCAATCTTACGGATTATTAGTGTAAAACTAGCAATTTTTACAATTTGTTACAGTAAAATTAGCTGTTTTGTACTGTAAAAACAACATCTATTTTTTACAGTGTAGTTGAAAGTTTTACGCTTCCATTTGATTCAGGATCCACATTTTCAAACATTTTAACAAAATGTATCCCATTCATAGATGACTGTAAAACATTGTATACAGGTAAATATATATTACATAGAGCCACCTCGTGACAATAACTCAATTTTGACAAAAGGTCGACCTTTGCGCTTAGCACGGTAGCATACTGTTTACAGTGTAAGGACTTTGAAATTTATAAACACAAGAGACACAAATATTACAAATCAGAAATCGCTCACAAACGAGGAGCAGCAGTCGACACACGTCAGCGATACTGCATAGATTTTAGTGTTGCGGGGGAGGCCCGAAGAAGTTGTTTGAAACGAAGAGCTCCGAAACGAAAAAGTGAAGCTATTTATTAAATTGTGCCAGGGCTAGGCATGGCGAGTGATGACGTGTACTAATGATGACTACATGGCCGAGTCATTTAACCCAAAAATACCTCCCCTCACTCTCTCGACTATTATTAATGACGTCCAAATATCAAGCCGTAAAATAATTTGAAACCAGGCTCGGTGAGGAATTTTCTTTGCAGTGACAAATCGCCGCAAAAATCGGAACCTTCTAGCAGGCGCGCGTAATTAGTCAACGCGGCGACTAATGAGATGTCATTTGCAGTCAAGCGCTGCTTTTTTGAAAGGCGGAGACTGCAGCAGGAAACGCCTTGTAATCTCCGCGTCTAAAATTAAGGGGGCTGGGAGGACCGAAAAAAAAAGAAGAAAATTGTAAATAAATAACCAAAGTAGCAAGCACTCTTCAAGTTTAGAAAAATCCTAGTTGCAGCGAAAAGGATCGCGTAGGAAAAATAAAACAAATCCTTCAAATGCGTTTCGAGAATAATCGTGCTTTGTGATTGTTTCCTTCTTAGTCACTGTTGACTTTTTTTTTCCCTCCCGTCCTACTTCTAAGATTTTACAGGAAATTTTAATTTTTGCTGTGCCTCCTGCTTCAGATGCCAATTTTGTTGCGGTGTGTCTATGACGACAACTTGAATGACATTTTTCTTCCCTCAATCGGGAAAAAAGAAAAAGGGAGAGGAACAAAAAATGATGATAAGGAATCGGAAAAAGGAGGCTCGCGCAGAGGAAGTGTTTCACAGATTCCGTCAGCTAATTAAAAATCGAGGCTCGACTTCTGTAACACTCGACCGGGAATAAATAAAGAGTGCTTTTCGGGTTCCCAGTGGCGTATTTTGGGCCACGATCTATCAAAAGTCGTTGTCATTAGTTATTATCTTTGAAAGCGGCTGTTGCCAAAGAGGCATGTCAAAATATATTAAAATGTTTGTTACAGGATGGGGTGAAAAAAGTAACGCACTTTTTAATAAAAAGAAAAATGACAATATTGGGGAAAGAAACCTATTGCTACTAACTTTTACTAGAATGATATTATAAAGCGATAGTGGGCTCAAAACTTTTATTTCAGTAAAAATAAAAGAATTACGTGTTTAAATGAAAAGCTATGCATCGCTGTCTTTATATTGCTATGGCAAGAACTTGCTTTGAGGTAAAACTTCATTGGACTGATGGATTATCAGTGTCAGTGACGATATGATATACAGGGTGTCCGAATCAAACGTGCAGCACTTAGAGGACTTGGCTGTTCAAGTGCGGCATGTTTAATTCCGGCACCTTGCGTTTTAAGTTTTTGTTGGTTATATTCTTGAAAAAAAGTCCACAAATAAGTGACAAACATTCTGGATCGTTTTTTAAGCTCTGATCTAAAATGACATTAAAAATTATGAAAAAAAGAAAAAAAAAGATAGTAAAAAAAGCTTACTCTGTTTTAAAGCTTGAATGATTACTCTTTCTGAAAATAAACTTGTCCTTTAAATTTTTTATTGTTTATTAACCAAGTAGCGAGAGAGAGACTTTCAAAAATAGATATTGAATTTTCATTGTTGTTCTCCTTGATAATTGAATGTCGTACGCGTTTTTTCTCTTTTAGCCTTAAAACAAGATCGTTTAAGAAATGACATCAAAATGATCTCTGAACTGTTTAGGTAAAATTGAACGCCACAAGATTCATTCACCCTCCTCTATTTTTTAACAAAATAGTTCAATCATGCATCAAGCTTTTGTGGTCGAATTATTTAACTTACATTGATCATTGAAATTGCTAGAATTTTTGGACCATAAAAAGATTCGTGTTGAATGCGCTTGATAAGCATGCAATACGGATCTGCCGTTTTATACATATTGCTTTATGAATTCATCTAGTGACACATCTAACGGAAACGTTTATATGGCAGTATTTTTTTTCGAACGTTAAAAGAATTAAATAATTTTCTTAGTGTCCTGTATTCTTAAAAATCCGGCTCAGTTTTAAGACACATGAACAATTGCGGTATAATCTACTCTTGGAGTACAATTCTTTATTTGAGCGACAAGATTTTATCAACTAATTTTTCTTCAACGAACTAAATAAGTATTGTAATTTGCTTACATTTTGGAAAAGTACAAAAGATTAGCTAACCTTGTGATACGGTACACTTTGGGAGAGCTTCTCTACCCCTAGATTTTAAATTAACTCTCTACTCTTACAGATGCAGACACATGGCAGCACAATCTTCAGATAAATTTTGAATCGATTGATAAAGAAGATAAGAATTTATTTAGAGTTTTAGTTTTGAAAACATATATAGTAACTTTCATGTCAAAGTTTGATAAGTTCTGTTTTTTAGTATGAACTAAAATTTGTTGAAATAAACCGTAAATTAAGAAAATTTCAAGATTTCTCTATAAAACTGGTTTATACCAATGGTTTTAATGTCTAGTGTAACAGTATGATAGTTAAATTTTCATAGAGGGCATATACTGTACCTTGCAATAGGTAGAGGTGTGGCACCTAGGGGCTCAGGATATGCCTGTTTAACTTTTAATCAAAACATTCTAACAGAAAGATATTGTGTTTAAAATAGTTTTCCCTTGCCGAACATACCCAATGTCTATAATAAATTATTTTGTGCTACACATTCAAATGGTTGACCATTACCACAGTAAGTATTTATACTTTATCTCGAATTATTTTTAAAAGTATAATAAAAATATACATTTCCTTGAACACATATATCATGTATATAAAGTAATTACATTATTAAATTTTTCGTATATGTTTTGGTGTATGTTCACTGGTGCTCCAAGATATGGTATACCTTTGGAAAATGTTAAACTTTATAAAATTATTTAGAGTTGTTTTCTATTATAGATATAAGATTAAAATTCATTTTTTAAGATGGCAGCAGTTAAATGAATGATGTTGACGACGATTAATCCTTATAAAAAAAGAAAAAAGAAAAAGAAATAAAATATGTAGGAAGATGGGCCACTCTTCCCTAATACGAAATTGAGAATATTGAATTCGTTTATGATGAGCCCGTTTTAAAAATTTGCTACTGAAAAAGATAAATAGCTAAAAAGAAAATTTAATGTGTGTACATGTATTCACACGTTTCACAAAAGAAAAAAAAAAGTTCCTCACCAAAGGGTTTACACAAATTTTCAGTTCAATTTGTTTGAATACATTAAATACTCAAAGAAAACTGAGCATATATTAATGCATAAAGTTATTAGTAACAACTAATTATTTCTTTAGGTAATTTTAGATAATTGATCGCAGTAATTGAGGCATATCCCAAGGGGAAAAGTAACACATTATGCCTCGCAACCTTATAAGTATGATGTTTTCAAATATAACCACTAGCGCGCGGGAAATGTTGCAAAATATGATGACTATACCTTGACAGCTTGCAGGAAGTAATATACTTTAGCCGAAATGGTCGATTCAAATGACTTTTATACGCTCGTACTGGAAATGGAGATGGTTGATTGCTTGATGCAGCAATATTACGATTCCGCAGCTCATCTTGGACGCTAGCGACTGTCCATAATGTCTCCGAGTAATTAAAGACAGGTGAGGTCATCGTTAGCAGTAATGAATACAAGAAGAGTGGCTAATAAACATGCTTGATCAAGAGCCCGATGAATTGGATCGTCACTGATCTCCAGCCAGAGTTCCAATTTCCTGGTGAATCGGCTGAGCCATCGTAATACCGCCGACATTCCACTAATCAGTGGGAACGATCGCAAATAAATATTTTAAAGTAATCGAGACGTAAAAAGCAGATAAACCTGCGCGCGTGGGGCGTTAGATCTAAGTACGTGATAATGTGAAGAAGAACGCTTTTATGGCCGTAATGGAGAATAAGTGTGAAAACTGGATGGCTATAGAAGAAGATTACAGCAATGAATTTCGCTTTTCATTCTCCGCAGCCATCCCTCACAAGGAGAATGAGAGTGGCGGTGCATATCAATGTGTGTGTGTGTATATATATATATATCATATACAAATACAAATTTTTAAAAATGTTTAAAATAGGGATAATAAATCCCAAAAAATACAAGAGGACACAAAAATATAAAAGTGTACTGATATGTCAGCGCAAAGCCGCTAGGAACAATAGCAGTACCAGAATAATCAAAGATACAAAAGGTAAAAATGAAAATGAAAAGGCGAACCAAGGACTGGCGCTTCATCAGGGGGAAGACCAGATCCCTGGTTCGCAAGGCCCTTTCTATCTGACATGAGGGAAGGTCCTAATGTGTGGGAGGGTGACATGTTATTGGGACCTTCCCTCATGTCAGATAGAAAGGGCCTTGCGATCCAGAGATCTGGTCCTTGGTTCGCCTTTTCATTTTTACCTTTTGTATGTATATATATATATATATATATATATATATATATATATATATATATATATATATATATATATCAGGACCGTCATTTCAAATTTTTCCGGGGGGGGGGGGGCAAAGGGTGTATACACAATGTAAATTTGCCAAAAAATGACAAAACCCACGCCAACTTACATGTAAATATATTGATTTCCCAAAGTCTGGGGCGGGGAGGGGGTGCATTTGACCCTCCTGAACCCCGAAATGACGGGCCTGATATATATATAGTGGAACCCCGGTAACTCGACACTACAAAGGACCACGAAAATATCCCGACCTAAGCGGGTGTCAACTTACCGAGGTTCCATAATTTCAACTATTCTAGTGTTTTCTGATTTGCGTATTAACTAGTGTTTACCATCACCGTTATAGAAATTCATTTCCGTAAATGTTTCTTTTTTACTTTCGGTTTTTTTTTTTGAAAATAACATAAAAGAAATATTAGTACAAATTTGAATACCTTATTAAGTTAAATCGTTAAATCCATAATTTTTTAAAAGAGAATAGAGCTCCATGTCAATCATGTTTATTAAAGAGTAAAGCCCTGTTTACACTTTTTTGAAAAACATGTGTTGTTTTGCGTTGCTTCTCTGACAACCCTGGGAATATTTCTCCATCCACTTCTTAGCTCTGGGACTGCACCAACAGTATAAAGTGTGGTGGTAGACTATTCTGGGTACAAGTGGGAGTTCTTTAAAAGAGGTTGTTCAGGAAAACAATGGAATTGGTTGACCTTTAATCCGCTAAATTCCCTTATCCGTCACACTTTACCAACATTTCAGAAAAGATAGCAGTATACAAGATGATAAAACGTACTAAAAATTCAAATAAAAATACATTTCTGTATTAACATTTCAATGAATTGATTTTTCACGGCGCATGCACAAACGACAACAATGTATAACTTCAAAAACTTAGTACTCATATAGACGCAGCAGTTTATATCAAAATCCAATTGAATGTATTAAAAATTTACGGAAGATAGATTTCTTTCGCAAGTTACCTGTTTTTATCACAAATCGCTTCTTAGAAAAGCTGGAAGATTAAAAGCTTGTAGTGAAAATTTGAGATAAAAAATTTGTAAGAGTTTTCAAGTTAAACAATTCAAAGTGTGTTCACAATTCGCTAACTCCTTTCCACAACCTCATGTCTCTAAAATTATGATTTTTCATTTGAGTGAGTTTAAAGTTTAAGAAAAAGATATCATGTAGTAAAACTAAAACCACTGATTGAATTTCTTTTATGTATAAGTTAATTTTCAAGAAACTCATGTTTTTTTCTGTTTCTGGGAGAAGCAGTGTAAAAATTGTAACTCTTAAAATTTATCACGTTCTTGCATTAAATTTCCAAGATAATATTTGAAATAATTAAAATGTGTCGTTATTGTCAATAATTGATTTCTTATAATAGTGACATACAATTTAATAGCTCGTTCTTGATCAAAAAATAAGTAGAGAAAGTTTTTTTC